>BJBW01006437.1:124767-338604 GCA_004320125.1 Scolopax mira | reverse complement strand
TTCCCCCTCTGGGACAGCTGTGTCCCACCTGACAATGGCGTGCCAGGTGTCTCATATAGCCGCCTATGTTCAAAAAACCCAAAGCCCAGAGCCACACCAGTTGATCTGTTACTTCTTCCTATCAATTTCTTTATTCACAGTTGCCACTGGTGGGATAGAAGACAACTTGTGTTCCTGACCCCTTCAGCTGCCGCCCTAAGGCTCTAAAATCTCTTTTAATTGATTTCAGCCTCCTCCTACCCATTTCAGCACTAACCACCTGAAATACTAACAGGTGGTAATAATCAGAGGGGTTTACTAGGTCTGGGAGTTTGTTTGTTACATCCCTGACCCGTGCCCCAGGGAGGCAACAGACTTCCCTGTGCAGTGGGTCAGGGCAGCATATTGGTCCCTCAGCAGAGAGTCACCCACAACTATGACCTATCTCCTTTTCCTTTTGGAGCTAGTAGCGAAGTCGGGTCTGCTGTGACGTGTACTTTCGGACTTCTCTAGTCTTGGTGTGCCATCCTCCTCTCCATGGGCCAGTTCCTCCTGCAGGACTCCATACCCGTTCTGCAGGGGTAACTTGGAAGCTGGGAGAGGTTTGGAGGGGACTCGCCTGCTTCTCCGAGCAAAGAACTGTTTCCATTCCCCCCCCCTTCTCTGAGATCCTCTCCTGTTGCTTGGTGAGAAGAGGGGAGGGGGCCGCCAATTTACATGGAGCCTCAACCTGTTCCCCTACTCTCAGGGAGGAGGCCCACCAGTCCATTTCTCCTTCACACTCCCTGATGCTCCTCAGCCTCTCCACTTCATCCTTCAGCTGGGCCACCGGGTTGAGCAGATCCTTCATCTGTTCACGTCTTATACAGGTGTTGTCTCCCACTACCCTCCATTGCCAGCACCAGACTCCGGCACTCTCTGCACCCAGAGGCCTGCACGCCCATCGGTTTGCGTGGGGCCTCTGTCTGGGTGCCCACAGCTTTCCTGAACACAGCCTTTAACCTGGTAGCAACCACAGCTGAGTCCCCAGGAGCCACTGACCTTACCTTGTATGCTCGTAGAGGCACAGGACCCAGCCAGTGCACACACCAGCTCTGATTGCTCCCTCTGTACTGTGTGGGCAGGGACTAGTCCCTGAGGCCTTTTATCCCCTGGGGGGCGGGATAAACTGGGGCAGGTGGTGGCTCTGCCCAGGCTCACTCAGCGGCACCGCCCCCCAGCTGACAGCCCCCAGGACAAGCAGAGGCCTTGTCCCAGCTTTACAAAAAGACCCAAAAAGAGCTTCTCGTTGGCCTTTTTTGCTACAGATCCCTTCCCCAGCGCAGTGTTACCTGCCTTGAAGCTGGTCTCCGTGGCAAACATTCATGAGTTAGGCTGAATGTATACGATAAATTATTTGTACCAATAGCTCTGAAAAGTCCAATTCAAGGACTCTGGACCTGAAGAGGTAGATACAGAGTAACATAAAGTCCTTGCACCAGAAAACAGGCAGCTTGTATATTGAATAATACGTGCCAAGTAGTATAGATACCTCTTCTGGAAGGGCCATCTCTTTTTGTTTGCTTTAAGTCTAGCTCTTCTAAAGCTTCATTTGACACTCTGTTTCTTGCAGTGGACAGACAGTGAACACTCATTTCCTGTTCACTCTCCATATCATTCGTGAGTTTTCAGAGCTCTGTAAACTGCTCCATAGTTTATCGTAGTTGATCTTCCTCTGAGCTTTTTGCACCTTAAATGTGTCCTTTTTTGAGATGAGGGGATCCTAGCTGAAAAAATATTCAAGCTACAGATGAACAGAGCCATAATTATGTTTTTGTTTTGCTTTTTATTCCTGGCATTTTAGTTAGGAAGCATCAGCGTCCACAGAGCTGTCTATTGTAACCTCAAACTCTCACTCCCAAATGCTAATTGTCAGCTCAGAGTCCATCATTTTATTTCACTGTGAAGGGTATTTGCTCTGCTGCAAGGAAAGACCTCCAGTTTCATGTCTTTTGGCCAATTATCTATTCTTACCAGGTCCTTCTCTCTTATTCCATGGGTTCTAAGCTTCTTTAGAAGTCATTCATGGGAGGCTTTGTCAAAAGCATTTTGAAAATACGGTTGTGCTTTGCTTGACTGGTCACCTGACCCATATGCTTGTCAACTTCAAAAACTCTAATGGCTTTTATAAGGCAGATTTTCCTGTTACAGAACTGATATTGGCTCTTCCATGTAGATTGCACTTAGACATGTATCTTAGGTAAAGCGTGTCCTTTATTGTAGGTTTTACAAATTTGTTCACTATCTAGTGCACAAGATAGTGTGACTATCTTGCAGGCCTTTAGCTCTCTGCATCTTCCTTGACATCACATGTGCTAGCCTTCAGGTTTCATGGTGCCCCAAAAATTAATGTGGGAGATCGCATATCCCTATTAGTGATTCAGCTATTACCTCTTTGGGTTTTCTTATACAAGATCTCTTGGCTAAATACCACTCAGTCCAGAAAATTCTTTTGTGCTTATGCTAATGTTACAATAGCCTTTTCACAGCCACTTATGTTTCAGATGGATCCTCTGCAGTATTGCTTTGCAAGAAGATTTCTAGTGAGGAAATATCCCCAGTTTCTTCTACAGCAAGCAGTGATCCAAGTATTCATTCTGCTTTTCTGCAACAGCCTTGCCCTCTCTGAGCACTCAACCTGGCTGTCAGTGGACCCCACAGACTGCCTGGCAGGTGTTTTGCTCTGTTGTGCTGGAAGAGGAATTTAGTATTACTTTTGATTGCTCCAGCCAACTGTTCCTCAAAGTCTTTTTTTTTTTTTTTTTTTTGGCCTACCTAATTATATTTTTGCATTTAATCTGGGAGAGTTTATGATCCTTTTTATTTTCTTCATTTGGATACAGCTTCTGCTTTTTGAATGATGCCTTCTCAATTCTAATAAACTCTTTTACTTCCCAAATCTTTATCTCACTGCTCCACCACACTTGGTTCTTTTTATTGTTTCACAAGTTTTTCCCAACAGACAGTGTGCACTGAAGCTCTGCTTTCAGTAAGATGATGTCCTATGCTGTCTGTAAGGATTTAATTCTCTTAGCTACTTCTTTTAGCTTCTTTTTTGAAAACTTTCTCCATATTCCTGTACTTCCATTGCTCAAAGTTTAGCATAATTGTAGTGGATTTTTGACCATTGTTGTTCCAGAGAGGATATTGGATCTAAGCACAGTCACTGCTCTTGAATTGTGCTTTTCCTGTGAAGTTTGGACCCAGAACCTACGTAGTCTTTAGTACCACAACAGAAAGTATTTTTAAAACCTGAGATGAACAGAATATAGGGTAAAAAGGAGACAGCTTAGGTACTTGTGTCAGTATCAATGGGACTGATTTGAAGGTAAAATAGTAGAAGAGATTGAAGAAATTATTCTTAAGTATTAAACTGTTACAAATTTATCACAGACCAGGAAAGAGGGTAGCGTGGAGATAGACTGCCCGAGGCTAATATCACTGGAGGAGCAGAGCTGAGGTCAAATAGATGTGATGAAGTGACAGCAGCAGTATCGAGAGCAAGCAGAAGAGAGGAAATGATGGATGAGGAAAACAATTTTGGTAGCGGTACTTAGAACAAATTGAAGGGCAATCAAGAAATATTCAAGTATTGTTGCAGGGAGTGTCATGAGGAGATGATATGGCTTTTCTCCATACTAATTCCTTTACACAAACAAAGCTTCCTCTGCAACCTGGATCAATATCCTGAATGCATTTGGACAAGTGGGCCTCTGTCTGAAACAGTTCATATCTTAAAAACTGATGCAAATCTTATAAAATGTTAACCTGATTAATATACAACAGAAATTAAGGATTAGAAGTTGTGAGTAGAGCTCATGGCCCTGAAAACATACCAGAGTGCTGCAATGCTATGAAATTGCTTGTGCCATATTGCCTAGAAGATCCTCTAGCAAGGCGAAAATTAGCAGGAAAACCTCAGGTCAGAAATGGAGGCATAAGGCTAATCCTTCAACTAATTAAATCATTGCAGATGAAGCATCTTTATGCAAAGGGAGTGGGTAATTTTGCATTACTGTTTTGCACATGTGGGCTTTATTCACTGAGGAAATGTAATCATCAGTCCAGGTAGTGCTTTTCTCCTTACCTCTCAGCCCCTGGCTTAGAAATGAATGTGTGCAGAATGGATGTGTGTGGTAGTAGCTATATTCTTTTCCCCTGATTTATTTGGTCTCATACACGCTGAATACATCAGGCATTTGTTTAAGTGTGCCTTTCTGGGTAACTGTGGACTGGAGGAGTATTGAACTTGGTATAATACGAATCTCTCAATAAATAAAAAATCTCCTACTAAATCTCCCTTTATAAAGGCTGAGAAGAGAGATCTGTAGCATTCCACCTGTGTATGAATCGATTTCAATCAGCCTTTAGGAGGTTTCAGGCTGCATTAGCTGTAGGATAGCATAGCGCAGCAATGAAACTGCCCTCACCTCCCTTATTGACAGCTTTGTTATGAAACATGGAATATTTAGATTGAGGAGATTCATCCCAGTACTGCAGACACCCAGCCCTGTTATCTTTATTTCACATCTATTATAATGCTATTCACAAGCACACCAGCTTTCCCATCACATGCAACAGGGCACCAAATTCTCTGGACAAAGCCTTTCCTGGAAACTAATTAGCTCTTTAAAGGGTGGGGAGGGGGAAAAGGGAGATATTTTCTGGATGGCTTTTTTTAGAGCATTTTCTGTGTTTAGGAAAATGGGCCAACTTTCCCATTTCAGAATCCTCTGATTCAGATATGGGCAAGGTGAGAGGTTAGAGGTCTCGTTAATGAGAGAGGCAGCCTCTGATTTTTACACTAATTGAAGCATTTACATTTTTCAGCAGAACTAAAATGCAAAACTAACACATTCCTTGGAGATTTATAACCCCACGATGGATTCTCCTATCCTCTCTCCCTTAATTATCCCAAATTATCTGAACTCTCATGAAGAAGAAAGAAATTAATATTAATATTCCATTTAGAATATACTCTAAAATGCAGTAGAAAATGGAGGCAATAATAATGATAAAGAGGGCGGCTAAAATGATTTGGAATATATAATCTTTCTTCTCTTCATTGCAGCTTCCTTATACTGGAGTAAGCCAGGAAAACTGTCTAGCATTCATTTAGCTGAGCAATTTTTGTGCTGCATTGAGTTCCTGTATATAACTAAAAGCTTGGTAAAATATTGCTCTGTCTGTTAAATGTAGTATTTTGGCCTTGTGCCTTGATCAGAAAAAAAGAAAAAAGGAAAAAAGAAATTGGATAACTTTTTCTGAAAAGTGTTTGTACATGGGGGGCAAATAGGCAGGTAAGGCTCATCACTGGAGAGCAGACAAGAAAAATAGCAAGGAGAAAAGAGCAGCTATAAACTACACATGAAATGAAGCAGAAATTATAGTTTATGTTGAAAGAAAGGAGGGAATTACAGTTATCTGAACAGCAAACAGTGGGGTCAAATTAATCATAAGCTGCAAATGTCGCATGTGTATATATGGGCTGTAGGCCAGAGGAGAGGATCTATTTGCGTGAAAACGACAGGCAGAGAGCTGCCACAGAGAGGGTGGAAGAGGAAGAATGTCTCTTCATTTGGATGGTGAGACCAAAGCACCGGATAAGCCTCCAGTTAACCACTGACTAACTACTGATGGCGAGTTACAGGTTTGCAGTGGGCCTTTGCCACTCAGAGATGGCTCCCAGCTGCTGTCCCATATTCCTTGCTCCCAACTCTAGGGCTCTGGCTTTGGGCTCCCAGTTCCCTGGACGTTGGTATTTATAAGATACGAGTGAAGGAGAGGTCTCGTTGTGTTTTATAAGTGCCCTAAGATGGAAAAAAGCCTTGAGAGCAGTCTTCAGTGGTGGGATACTCCTCACATTGAATGCATATCTGAGCCCAAGCTCAGCTTTAAAGCTGCAGGCAGTAATATTTATATAAATTATAAATATGAGTCCCGTAACCACTTCTTCATCTTGTTCTGTGTAAATTTTTTCTGTGTTTCCATTAACAGACATACACTGAGAGGAGCCAGAGACTTTCCAAGGACACATGATCTGTGAGCATCTTGGCTTACAACTGCCTTGGTGTTATGCTGTCAGCTGTATCTGGAACCATGTTATGCCATGAAAGTAATTTTTGATTTCTCAAACAATATTTTGTGCCCCAAATGTAATATTTTAAAGGCAGAAAGGATACAGAATATCCCCTACTCTCCTATTTTTATAAGCCCTTTCTTTCTCACTGTCTTAGTACAAGGTTGGCAGGTTGCTGTAAGGGTAGAAGACTTCAACCAAAGTGAAGCCCATCTGCAAAGCTGTTGCATATGGCATCACATATTGGGCTTGAGGATGGGTTGTGGGAGAAAATTCTGTGATATTAAAAAAACCCAAAACAACCCAACAGAGAATGATATTAAAAATAGAGAACAGACTTGAGATCAGCTGTGAACTAAAAAGCCATTTTGCTGTTGCCTTTCAGCTCAAAAATAGCCTTTACTGCCTTTGTAACACTGTGCCTGCACTGTTTGCTCAGCTTTCAGAGGCTGGAGACATGTTTGTATGAAGTCTAGACATATACAGAAGATGTTCAACATCCAATACAGCTGGGGGTCAATGGTACGTGGGACCAGGCATACTTACCATTGCAAGTGGCTGTACCTCAGTGCTCTCTCAAGATGATAATACAAGATTATTACCTTGAGAATTACAAGAAACTAGAGGAAGGGTGCCGTGGACCTGCTGGGGACAGGTGCCCTAGCACCACACGTTGCAATGCTGCATGTGCAGTGGAATTAGCCCCTGGACTGTGTGTGGCAGAACGTCCCCCAGCACATGTGCAGAGGGTCCCCAGCACACGTGCAGAATTGCACGGGGGGTAGGTGCTGCACAGGATGGTGCACTGCTGGCACAACTGCCCCAATGTACGTGGGGAGTCGGGGTTACCGTGCGCTGGTATGCTTGTGGTGTAGCTGGGGGATGCTGTGGGTTGGATGGTTTGGCTTCATTTTCAGTCTGGAGCATTTGTGAAAGGAGCTTGTGTTTCTCAGCCTTCTCCACCAGGAAAAAAAAATATTTGTGAAGGAACACTAGGTCTTAGTGCAGCGCTTTGTTGTTGTGTTCAATATAGTGACATTCAGTCTCAGGCAAAGCAATTTTGTGATCCTGCCTCCTTGGAGTTAAAGTGGGAATGAAAACCAAACCAAACCCCACTGCTAAGGATGTTAGTAGTAGCTACAGGGTTTTGGTGTGAATGTGTGTTTTGAAAAGTTACTACTGAAGATGTGACCTTTAAACATAATGGAATGGGGAAAACAGATTTTATTTAATTTAGCCTGATGTAACAATTTCAATGTTATGCATTGCAAGAACATTTGCAATCCACCATTGAGAAATAGTAATGTGATGGATAAAGCACTGGACTGGATTTTATTCTAGGCATAGCAGTAGACTTTCTACGTCAGTTTGTCCAAGAAAATTAACCACCCCCCTTAATCAGGGCTTTCTTATCTGTGAAATGAGAATGATAATCCCACAATACCAGTCTGTGACAAATACACAAATATTACTCATAATTACTAAGCAGTTTTAGATTAAATTTTTCTCTTATCCAGCTATTTCAGAAAACAACAATCATGAAAACCTGACTAAAGACATGTCCTTAAATGTCTAATGCAACTTGGCTGGCACATGCTAGACTGTTGGATGTCTCAGGAGGAGAAATTAAAATAGTTTGTGTAAATTATTGGACAACTGATTGCTAAAAGTATTGTATGACCAAAAACACCTCTTACTGACTTCATAATCACTGAAAATTTCTGCAGCAATCATAAAAAATGATGCATCTTAATTACATTCCTCATTAATTTTGTTCATTAAGTAAGAGATATGAGGCTAAAATGAGACAATTTTATTATTAAAATTACAATTTGATTTCCAAATATCTTTTTGATATGTTCTGCAGCAAATAGTTTATGGATTGCTTTCTTGTTCATCATTTAATGAGAAGCAAACTATTCTAGAGACTGTCACAGAACAAAAAGACACATATGAGAGGATGAACAAAGAAATAAGACAGCACATGCTATAAACTGAACAAAATAAATACAAGGTATTTATGCATGCCTTTTATTACATGTCTTTTTCTGTATTGCTTTGGGTGAAAAGAAGTATTCTTCATTTCTTCATGTGAATTTGGATAAGACACTGAATTACAGAAGCTGCCTGGTACCTCTTCTTGATTCAGAAAAACAAAACTCTTGGGCTTTTTTCATCCTTGTTTTCCTTTCCTCACAGCCATTTCTAGTGCATCACATATAGAGTCCACGGTGGTGCTCATTTGCAAGAAAAGTGCCACATGTGTGTGCATGATGGTCTGATTATGAAAGACCTGCCTGCCTTCCCCTTTCTGGGGATCCCAAAGGCCACATTTATCATATAGTCACTTTGCTATGAGAGTGTAATTAAATGTAAAGTACTTTGGCATGTTCAGCTGTATAAAGTATTGCTATTGAAATGCAAGTTGTTTTTCTGCAGCCAAACACAAAAAGTAAAAGCCAAATAAACAGCAACAAAAAACAAATGAAAAGGTTTCTAGGGATAAAAATGTGAACGCTGTTAGATAAATAAAACATTAGAAAGAAAGGAAAATACTTCCGGAAAACAAATCAATAAGATAAAAAAAAAGATTTATTTGAGAAAGTTGACAGGCTTGCAGAAATTTCTAGCTTACAAGCTATTTACAGAGAGAAAATATGATGAATCAAGACACAATCATCAAAGTAAAAACCCTAGGTATTAAAATTTTAACTCTAACTTGTAGAGAGTCCAAATCTTTTCCACTTTGACGTAAATTTGCACAGGCAGTAGAAGCTTCCAATTACAGAGTTTCTTCTGTATTTTACATCCTTGCAGATAACGTTTGTCCTTTTGTAAAATGAGTGTGAGATTCTGTCCTCCCCAATTTACGACTGCTACATGACATATTAGAAACTGGAATTATTTATAAAAACAGAAAAAAAAATTAAGGTTTAACAAGCTTATTGGAGGATAGTTCTATTTATTCAGTGCAAAATGACATTTTTGCCATAAAAAACAGTGGCAAGATTTACCCTGAGTTGTGGTTTGGCCATGGACTAGACCCTAGGCATTACCCCTTTCAGGTAAATGTTCTGACCACAAGGTTGTGGAAGTTTAGGCATAGTCATGTGATTTTTTTCTCTCCATTGGTTCTGGTGGTTCATATCTGATACAATAGAAGAGGGAACTGCGTGGGAGTCTCCCCCTCAAGGGGAGCGCCCCAGCCCTCACACTGCTAAGTAGGCAGTTAAAGAACAAATATGATCACATCCTACTCCTCCTTGCTGTTTTGGAAAGGGACCCTGTGTTTCGAACCAGGGACATTCACCTGCCCCTTCTTCCATCCAGGTTGTTTTAGGAGGTTACTGCTCCACCTCCTCATGATCTTCCTCAGCGGAGGTTACTGTGCCTGCAAGATCCTCTAAGGGAGCTTCTATGTCGGGTAGGTGTGGGACAGGTTTTGAAGCAGGGCAGAGGCTGCTTTGTCTTCTGGATCCAGTTGCACTGAGTCTCTCTTTTTTTTTTTTTTTGCATTGAAAGTGTCTGAGAAGTAAGTGAAACTCTAACCAACACAGAACACAGTTTTGCTTAGTTATTTTGCCATTAAATACAGTGAGAGGTGATATATACTATACACATTTCCCAGATAAGTTCATAAACAAAACAATTATCAGTAAATGCTCTCCATTAGACTCCTAGCTTTGTTTCAGCCTTCAATGATGACTTCTCATCAAAAGTCATGTTCTGAAGGTCCTGGGTTTCTTTAGCTTTGGTAGCTTTCTTGTACTTGGCCATATTAACTTCTCATTATCAGTGAGAAGTTACCATATCTACCAGTGGGTCCATGCTGAATTGAAACTAATGGGTTGATGGTTATGGTTATAGTAGCTTATGCTTCTCAGCTTTGGATTGTTACGTGTTGTAAGCCAAAGAATAACAAAAGTGGTAATTGCCTTTCAATTTTCTAGTTATCCTCTGCACTTACAGTTATTTCTGAAAAAATGTTTCAAATGTGTCAATTTACCTAATCTTAGAAGTATGACTAATGAAAACTGAGTCTTCTTCCTGGTTTACAGAATATATGGCAACAAATGTTTCCATGCCAGGAGGACTGCAGAGCAAGAAGTTGGACTACACTTTCATGTTTTGCTTAAACTTACTCACTTTGGGCTAAAGTGACTCTCCTGGAATTTGATGGTTAGCTCGAGTAATGCTGTGCAGTCTCATTTTCTTACTATGTATCAAATTTCACAGATTTCACAGATTTGACAGGGTTGGAAGGGACCTCTAGAGTCATCTAGTTCAACTCCCCGCTAAGCAGGATTGCCCAGAGCACATCACTCAGGACTGTATTAAGGCAGATCTTGAAAACCTCCAGAGAAGGGGACTCCACGACCTCCCTGGGCAGCCTGTTCCTGTGCTCTGTCACCCTCACTGTAAAGAAGTTTTTCCTCATATTTGAATGGAACTTCCTATGTTCCAGCTCAAGCCTGTTGTCCCTTGTCCTATCACTGGAAACCACTGAAAAGAGTCCAACTCAACATCCTTCAAACCACCCTTTAGAAACTTGTAAACATAGATAAGGTGTCCCTTCAATCTTCTCTTCTTGAGGTTAAAGAGCCCAAGCTCTTTGAGCCTTTCCTCGTAAGGGAGGTGCTCTAATTCTTTCATCATCTTGGTTGCCCTAGGCTGGACTCTCTCCAGTAGTTCCCTGTCCATCTTGAACTGGGAAGCCCTGAACTAGATGCAGTGTTCCAGTTGTGGCCTCACCAGTGCAGAGTAAAGGGGGTGAATGACCTCCGTTGACCTGCTGGCCACACTTCTCCCTATGCAGCCCAGCATTCCATTGTCCCTCTTGGCAACAAGGGCACACTGCTGGTGCATGGACAGTGTGCTATCTACCAGGACTCCCAGATCCTTCTCAGTAGTGCTTCCCAGAAGACCCACCCCTAACCTATATTGGTGCCTGCCTGGGGTTCTTCCTTCCCAGGTGCAGGACCTTACATTTGCCGTTGTTGAACCTCATTAGGTTCTTCTCTGCCCAGCCCTCCAGCCTGTCCAGGTCATGCTGGATGGTGGCACAAACCAAACTGGTGGCACAGCCCTCCCAGTTTCACTCAGTGAACTTGCTGAGCGAAATTGTTTTGGTTAGACCCAGCAAATTCTTTATGTTTCTCCTTTGTTTGAAGAAAAAATCCAGTGTATTTGATTTCCTGAATCTTAGTTATAGTTAGCTATAGCTATAACCTATTAAGAAAACATGTCTTGCTGGTTGCTGTGCTTCTGCTCTAGACTGAAATGCAGTGCGAAGATGGGAAAAGGCCTCAGCTGAGTTGAAATTAGAGAGAAAGAAAGACACACACTTGCACCATTGAAACCTGGATCCACAGAAGGCAGTCTTTGTGGTAGCTTTATTGTTCATGTGTTTCTAATAACCTTCTCATTTCATTTTATTGTGAGTAAGGGGAGAAGATGTACTGCCATGAATGCTAGTGCATGGTCTAAGCTCCAGCTTTCATTATCGCTTCCATTATCACAATGGATCTTCATTGGCCTGAATTGCTAACATTCTTATAGGAATGATAAGACTAAAATGGCTCTACCTGTCTTTCACTGACGTGTGAATCGACAATCAAATGATTTATCAATTTTTCTGTGCTTCAATAGCTTCTTTCAAGCCACACATCCCGAGTTACTGTATAAAATGGTGCAGTTTCAGCTAAGTTTTTTAAGGGATAGGTGAAGTAAATTAGGCAATTAGACCTAATCTAGGATTTAAAAATTGAAAATCCATCAGCGTCTCTGTCTTGAAAGAGAAAATACAGTTCAAATTCTGAATGAAAAAAGTATCCGCACAAAAGAAAACTCCTGTAGTCCTTGTAGCTTGACTATGAATGGCTTTCATGAATTTCTAATATATTTTTCTTTTGTTCATTTTTTCAAAAAACTTTGGACACTAGAAGCTTTTAAGAAGGAGAAGTTTTGAAAGTGGAGCAATAGGAAGTGCTAAATATTTTATTAGTAACTTATGAAAACATGCTTTTGCTTTATTCCTTTAATAGAAAAAAATCATGACAGTTAGCAAAATGATGAGGATTAATGCATGGAAATGTATTGCATGGCAGTTTCTGAGTAATGGATTTATAAACAGTTTTTTTAAACTTTATGTCAAAATGGATTACAAGAAGACTAGCAAATTATTGTAGTCAGATCAAACACAGTACACAGTCCATGAGTTTTTCTGCAACGTTTGCTGCATCCTGACTAAGATTTCATCTAGTTCCCTCTCTAACAGGAATGTCATGTTACTTTTGTTCACTTCCTTGGTTTAACAAAAACAGTAAGGCAGGTGAACCTCTGAAGAATTTAATATAGAAACAAATGCTTCATCCAAAACCTAATTTTCAGTCTATTCAGTTTGTTTTGCAGTTGTTGGTGAACCTGTGTACTTCGTGGTGTACAGGTAATGATTCACTTTTAAACACTAATACAGCCAGAGTTGTATGTTCTACACCATCTGTCAAAACTATGAAGCAATGAAGAGCTGCAGAAGGAAAAAAACAACCCCAAAGATAAAGGACAAAAGTGAGACAGAGACCATCAAAATAGAAAAGTTGAGGCAGACAAAGGCTGGGTAACCATTTTGACAAGCTGACTGGAAGCCACTGTGCTTTACGCTGTGAGGGCTTCATCCAAGTTTCGCTGGTGGCAATGGAAAGGCTTTAGTAGGCTTTGATGCAAACCTAATTCAGCCAATTTATTGAATGATTTCTTCATTTTTGTGTCACTAGTGTTGTTGCTGAGCAGGGATGAGGAGGAAGGGGACCAAGGGAAGCCAAAGGAAAGTTGACCACACAAATGTAATGTTGGAAGCATTAGACTGCATGGGGCTGTTCAGCCTCCACAAAGAACCAAACTTATTCCCATGGAAACCAATGTTCGAAGATGAATATGTAGCCTGGCTCTCAGCAGCTCTTTTTCCCTTTTCTCTGTTCTTCTCCCTTGGGATGTTTTGTTGTTGTTTTTGGTAAAGAGAAAGAAAGAGGCTCTTCACCTCCAAGCAGCTAGAGAAAAGACCGGCAACATTCATTCCACTAACAAGCTGGCAATTAATGCAAAGAGGAATGTCCAGGATTTCTCAAAGAGAAGTATTTTTCAACAAGAGCTGGTCAAGATGTTGATGAGATTTTGTTTCTTTTTCTTTTTCTTTTCTTTTTTTTTTTTTTTTATTCCCCAAATGGGAAGTACACTTTCTGGAAAAGGGGGCTAAAGTGCTGTTTTAAGTCTGCCCTCACGTGTCAGATTTTAACTCATCAGAAGAGAAAGTACAAGTGAGCTCTATGGAACCCACTGGATATATTGTGGCACCACCCAGGTAGAGATCCTCAGGTCTGCTTGTTCTTTTGTTTTTGAGTTTTAGGTGCTGATGTACATGTAGCAATGGGTTGCACAGAGGGAATACACAGAGGCATGCACCATCCATTTGATGTAGCAGATATGGGTCATTATCATTCCTGCACTAAGTAGATAATGAATTCAAAGGGAATGTTACAAAGGTGTTGCTGATGGTATCAGTGTATAATGTGTTGCAACTATTGACTGACATAAAAAGAGACAGCCAAAAGTAGGCTGAAAAACAGGAGGACTATGAACTACCTTTCAGTAAGATACTTGCAGTCTCAGTCTGTGTTTGGCTTCTTGTGAGGAGAGTTTCTGAGAATAGGAAATGTCACAGGGAATAGCGTCATATGGGAAATTTCTAGTGTGAGTCAGCGTGTAATTGTGCTTCGATGGGGCATGCGTGGTTCTGCAGACTTTGAAACTAATGAAGCCAGTTCTCCTGCAGGCTTGCATCTGGGGCTGACTGACTTTGGTGTCAGTTGTGGTTTTGGCCAATCAGAATGACAGTGCCTGTCTGAAAGTGCCTGTGCCTGCTTTTGGTTCAACAAGCATTCATAGAGAACCTTTTCTGTCCAAAGGAAGACCTCTTCCATGTGGATCCTCCGATACCTAAATGCTGCAGCCTTTTCTTCAGCAGGGCATAAATTTTGGTTGCTCTCCGTTGTCCCTCTCCAGATACCTGTTTTTACAAAACTTGTAGGAACATAATTGTCTTTGAGAGCTCTGTCCCTCTATTCCACTTGGCTGACATCAGTCAGTAGGCTCAAAATTATTAGGGAAACCAGCCAGAAAAAATCATTGCCTAAGCCTCATTTCCTTAGGAAACTAGGTTAAAAAGTTAACATTAGCAATAACTCCTGAATTGGAGCCACCACTAGAGGAACGCAGTGTGGCACCAAAGCTGTGTAAGCCAAAGCACAGCCTGATGTGTCACTCCCATTGTGCTTTCACTGTGAACTTTCTCCTGGGCCCTGTTAGCAAGCAAACCTTCCTCCAGCTGCTGTGAATGCTCATAGCAGTGTCCTCAGCAGTGGGGTGTCACAGTGTCTTCACTCTTTGGCTTCACTCATACACTGGTGTTTTTGGGATGTAGACCCCTGTTTACCAGGAAGTGATGCAGATCACACATGTCCATTTAACCTGGACATTCCCTGTCCTTCTAAACATCACTCAAATCAGATATTGGCAATGGGTTTCATCTCCTGTTACTGAGTAATTAATTTTCATGGCAATTTAAAAAAAAAAAAATATCTTTCAAAAGACCTACATGTTCTTCTTCATTGAAGTATACGAGTGTCAGTTTGGTTTAGTGTATCTATCTGCAGTCCTTAAAATGTTTCTGAATTTACCTTTTTAAAGTTTTACACTGTCCTTCTAGATAATGATTTATGGATGTGTAGTGTGAGAAATGTATTTTCTGCTGCAATGGGTAGAAACCAGGGTCTCTGTTGCTGCCTAGGGCCTGCACTTTTATCTGCACTGTGTCATTCATGGTAAGTATCCTCCTTTTCCTCCTTCCCCTTTCTCAGAACAGTGTTTAAGAAATTGCATTTATCTTTGCAGAAAACTGAAATGCTCATTTCTGTTAAAAAAAAAAAAAGGAAAAAACACATTTCGCAGCAGACTCTTCCTTCATCACATATGGTCAGTGATAGTCGCCTCACTGAGATCCGTTCAATTCCCAGCGTGTTTTAAGAAGTTCTTTATATACCAAGAAAGGCATATTGCCAAAGCTGCTTGTGCTGAGATTTTTACTGTGTGAATATGAAACGGGGCAATGGCTTTGTCACTGCTTTCCAGCGTGAGCTTATCTTCAGTATTTTTTTTTATCCTAAGGCATTGACCTTTCTATTATCAGCCTCTCTGAAAGGAAGGAGTACAACCATGTCTTGTCTGTATCATCTTGTTTATGGTTTATATGTGGCTCAAAGTTCTGCCAGAAACTTAGTGTCATTTTACTGCCTGGTTTTACATTCTGCCTGTGATGTACTAATTATCGGGGTGTGACAGAGCACTTATTTCCTATCATAAACCAGGGCTGTTATCCAGGAATGAAATTTTGTTCGCGTCATGAAAGGATGTAACAATATGAAATATTCTCTGAGGGCCATATTCTGATCCTGTTGACATTGATGGGATTGTTACTTTTGTCTTCACTGTGAGAGCCGCATAATGAAAGACGATGGTATTACAATGCCTGCTTTTATTTTTTGCTTTTAAGAAGTATTTCCCCACAGTACTGTGAGCACTGGACAGTTGAATACCTCAGCTGAGTACCTGGTGCAGCAATAGCACAGGATAGTTAGTATGCTAGAGAGCCACAGCCTTTCTGGATGTAAATCAGCGTAGTTCCTTTCACACCAGGGCCAGTGTACTGTTTCACACTGCCATTTCCTTCCCCTTTTAGAACGGAAAAAGCAAAGAGACTGCACTTTTAATCCATTCTTAGTAAGGGGAGGATGGGAGGAAAGAAATAAAACAATTTGGTGACCACGTAGTAGTTTCCTAGTTCCCTACTAGTAGAGCACAGGTAATGCACATGATTTAATGGATATACACTTGCACTCAGCCACACTTGCCAACGGCAGAAGAGATAATGAAGTATTTCTGCTTATACCATCACAAGCCCTCACTTAAACAGCAGAAGCACAAGTTCAAACCAGATTCAAACTGAGAGCAAGGGTGAACAGAGTGCAGCCTCCAGCCTGGCCAGGGTTGCTCAGCACCACTCTTGGAGACACTGGGTGTTGTTGGACACTAAGGCATCGTGTTAGAGCCTCATGTTGCTGTCAGTATCCGTCTTCTGCATATTCACAGAGTGATGGCTATTTTTTTTGTCCTCTGTGGAAGAGACTGTAACATTTAAGGACAAGTAAGAAAGTTGGCGTTTTTAGCCAAATTCCAGCAGACTAGACAGCCCACAGTGTTCAGAATATGTGTGATATTATATTACAGACATTTCTGGTTCTAAGAGCAGAATTCAGCCCGGAACTCATTTACATGATTAAAACAAAGCCAGAATGTCCCACCATACTTTTATAACACTGGAATGCAAATTCTGATTTACAGTTCCAACTTAGTTCCTTGTAAGTTATTCCCCCATCCCTTTACCCTCCTCCTTTAAAAAAAAAAAAAGCAAAAAGAAAAAAAAAAACATTTGCATCTTTTACTTCTGTTTTAAGCATCTCTTTCTGATCTTCCACAGACTGAACCCTGACGCTTTTGGAAGGAAATAGATGGTTCTTCTGTTCTACATATCCCATAATTTATTGGCTTCTTGCACCTGTCAAATGCCAAATTTCCTCCCTCTGGGAGTATGTCCTCGCGCATGTATCCCTCTCTCCCCTGTAACTAGAGAAAGAGATAAAGTTACAGGTGCCAGTTAAGCCATGACTGCTTCTTTGATCTTTCCTAGACTTTTTTTGTTTATCCCTGTGTTTTCCCTGTGTAACTTTACTTTCAAATAGAGCAGCATTTGTTTTGTTTTCACGGTGCCTGGAGCACCAATTCTGCTTGTGTGCCAGTGAAAAATGGAAGTGATTCCCCTGATCTCAGCAGATCATACTGGGTTAAACCTCATCCATACAAAGAGTTCTGGTCTCCCTGTCACCTTGTTCAGAAATGAGATCCCTGCTTGTGAATAACCCTTCAATTTGTGCTTCAAATCCATCCCTTATTTGAGAAAGCACTCAAATAATTTCCTCAATCAGGAATATAGAAAATATTCAGCTTTTTAACAGGACAACTTCATGATAAAAAAAATCAGGTATATTAAAGGAAAAACGGATCCTTACTTATTTTCAGTGCAAGTGATATATCCTTTGTCAGGACCAGGTCTCTATCTAACTGGTGTTCTGTCACTGCAGCAGCAGATGAAAGCACGAAGCAGACATGACTGAGGAGGCCATTTCCCAGTGCTGTTCAAGAGGTTGGAGATGGTCACCGCCAGCTTTCTCTGCATCACTGAAATGCAAACAGTTGGGCTCATCTCTGTGGCCTCCAGCCCACACATTCAGATACCTTATTAGTATGAAATCCTAAAAAGCACACCTTAAAAACTAATGCTGTTAGCCAAGGCAGGAGTTTTGCACAGCTGGAGCTGGCCGTCTAACCTGACCATTTTCATTTTTGATTCTGATCTTTCTTTCTCCCTCTGGTTCTCCTGCCCTTGCAAGGAGGGAGGTGCCGCTGCCTGTGTGAAATGGCAGGAGACTGTCTGTCTTTCTAAAATAGAATCATAGCATCACAGAATGGTTTAGGTTGGATGGGACCTTAAAGATTATCTAGTTCCAACTCCCCTGCCATGGCCAGGGGCACCTCCCAGGAGACCAAAATAAACCATTTCTTGTCAGATTTTCAAAACCCGTGAAAACATTTCCGCATACACCTTTTCTTTTTTTTTCTTTTTCTTTTGTTTATTCTCTTCTTGGTAATTCCCTTTCTTTTCCATGACGAAGTCCTCACTTCGGGGCAGAGCCTGGTTTATTCGGGCTTCCTTTTGCTGCAGTTTTGCTTGTCACTCCCGTCCCTGCTGAAAATGCTCCCAGAAGATGCCGCACACCCGGCGCAAGCCCCTGAGGACCCCCCAGCACCCCGTGTGTCCCCCCTATCCCAGCCTCCCCGTCCGCCCCCACCCCAGCCCCATGTCCCCCCCGGGTCAGGGCCGAGGCCGACGGCGCAGCGACACCTGCTGGTGGCGGCCACCAGCGCGGTGCCCACCCCGCGCCTCCTGCCCCTGACTAATAGATAGACATTTTAACCCTCTGTGAAATGAATTTCCATCTCCTTTCAGCGCGATGTGACAGAATTCAGAAAATTTCCAACTCCTCAGTTCGGCTGCATTTCCCTAGAGTTTAACCCCTCCTGCCCCGGGCGAGACAGCTGGGTGACACAAGCCAGAGGGTCTCGGTGGCATGTTTTCTCATCTCAGCCTATCAAACTGTTGCCTTTAAAATATTTCTTGTAATACCTTTGTGGAAGCACATATTTTTAAAAATGTAAGGAGGATCTGTGGGCTTTCTGCTATGTTTATTTAATCTTCAAACCTCCAAACACTTGAGAATTCGAATTATTCTGCTAGGCTTAATGAGGCTGACTCAGAGTAAAGTTATGTGCATAAAAGTCAAGGATAGGAGGCCTTGATGTTATGCATTCTTAGGTGGCTGTGGGGTTTTCAATATTAATGTTTATTACTGAACAGTTTAAAGGAGAACTCAGACTGCACCTTTTCACCAGTGCTGGCTCCTTCTTGCCTTGCTACAAAGCATCTCTTTGGGGAGGGGGGCTGGGACATGGAAATTTGTTTGTGAAGGCACTGCAATCTGTCAGTGCAAGTCTGACAGCTCCGTGTCAGCCACTTCAACCTCAGACCTTGTCAAGAGCTACAACTGCTATCTCTGGAGGTTCATGCTACTAACCACCAAGCTCTTAGGTCAGTGACTTTCCCTTTGGCTCCGTTTTCCAGCTGATAGAATGGGGAAAAACACGTTCCGATGTCTCAAATGAACAGCGTGTAGCATCACCACAGGATCCCTAACACAAAACATGAAAAAATGGGTAAGAGAATTTGATTATATTAAGAGCCTTCCCATTTCCACACCACAGTTTGTTTGGGCTCTGCAGGTTATTTTTTTTTTTTTCTCTTCAGTTGCCTTTGACCCTCCTTTTTCTGGTCCTGAAGAGTACAAGGAGACCAATTGGCTTGTGGCCTTAGCAGTGGGGCTGTAGGAAGGACTGCTGGCCTCATGCTGGAGACCTGAAGAAGACAAGCTCTCATACGGCTCTGGAGGAGAAACTTTCGGATAGTCTACAAAGATGCACATGAGCATGGGAACTTTTTGGTGCTGGTTTGAACTAAACCTCTGGGGACTCCTTGCAATTAATCTTACAAGCTTCTCTGGGGCTTTCCCCTGGCCTCACCTCTGCTCCCATTCACATACCTAGTAAGAAAAATTTCTGTTGAGTCATCCTTAGGAAAATTTAAGAAGAAAATGCATCTTTATTCCCTAGATGTAGTTTCTGCTTTGCTAAAGTAGCCTCTGGACAAAGCCAGGTGCTGTCCTAGCTGTGCTACATGGAGGATTTTGTGAACACATGTAGAGAGTGAGAGTCTCTTATGGCTTGTCACAGGTGTACAAGGGTTCAACCCTCTTCATTTCATTTACACAATATGGCAAAGGCCTTCACATCTCTGCTGTGAGGGCAGAGGAACAGGTAACTTCTGTTTTTTCTATTGATTTTTATGCCAATTTTACTCAGACCATCAGATGCTTTTTTGCATATCTGGCGTGATAATTTTGAACTGCTAAAGGAATTTGGTCAGAAAATGCTGACTACAGGAAATGGAAAATTTTTGCAGAAAAATCTCACTTTAATGAAGTAAACATCATGTTATACGCAGATCACTTTCATGAAATTGAGTATTTGTCCTCCACAGCATGGTTTTGGGTTTTACGCTGTGTTGCAATATTCATACTACAATTATTAAAAATGCATAAACAGAGAATTGCTTTTGGAATACTTTCTTTCAGAGAAAAGCTATGAGACTATTGACTACTTATCCCCATTCTACTTGAAGGAAAATTGAAGAATCTGAGAATTCCCCACAAAAGAACAATTCCAAATTTTAATTAGCTTTACTAAAATGACTGTCTTATCCCCCTTGTTTCCTCACAGCACATAGGGGAAGAATGGAAAGTAGAAGGACAGAAGAGGAAGGTGTGGTCTGCTGGTGATTTGAAACATAAGCAGAAGCCTCCATTCCAGTTTTATCTGTTAAACCCTTTCTGGTGTGAGACAGCTGCTGCCTCTGAAGCCTTCTACATATCTCTTGAAATCCCAAGGATCCTTCTTTTTTTGACCTGTATTTTATCCCCATTGCCCTTGAGATCCTATATTACAGCTGCTTTCCTCAGAAGGGTTTGATAAGAATATCTCTTTTGGACCATGTCAGTGTTAGAGAATTGCTGTCAAGCATCAAGAGATGCTTCATCTCTTCCCCCGAGGCTTTAAAGATGCTATTCTAAAATTAAAGTGTTTGGTATAGATAAGATGCCTAGGGTTATAATGAGGTCAAGGGTTGCTGGCATTTTCCAAGTAGATTTTTTTGTGTAAGTAGATCGAATCTCTTGCTGTGTTATTTTCCTTGTTACACAGATAAATATAGACAGACCAGGTAGAGAAACAGTCAGGAACAGGAAGCTTTTGAAAAATATTTGGAAATCATTCTGATTGCATTGTCTAAGTCAAGTTGCCCCACTTGATTATGCTGGCATCCTCTGCAATGCAATGTGACATGGAATATGTGATGTAATGAGATATGCCCGCCAAAACGCAATGTGCTTTGTTTTAGTCAGAATGTATTAATCCACTTACTGAATAATTGACCCAAAGAGTTTCTGTCAAACAGTATTAAATTATTCACTGGATTTCCAAACCAGCAGACAGTGTCCTTTAAATATTTAAGAATAATGTCAAATAATTTTCCACAACAAAAATACTCCTTTTTTGTGTGTTTGTGGAGGTTCCCTGGCTCTTCTCCGTTGTTTAAGGAAGGCAGGATAATTAAATAAAAGCCACTACGCCCTTCAGAGGTGCCATGTGAGTGGGAGGGCAGAGGGTCTCCCAACTACCAGCACCCCCAGAAGGAGAAGCAACTGCTCACCTGTTTCGACTGTCAGATGCCATACTGTCAGGTACCCGGCCAGGTGCCATACCATTAGCACATTTTCACTGCCTCGCCCATGCGTTTTAAGGCATATTCTCCTCATACATATACATTCACATATATTTTTCCACGCAGCCTGTGCCTCGGCAGTGAGTTCCCCCAGAGAAGGTGCAGCATTGCAGGCTGCCTGGCCAAGTGCCCTGCTATTCCCTAGCCTCAGGCCTCGCAGTACCGCTCTAGGTGTGCATTATGAGATAACAACCTTGCCGGATCAATTTTGGCGTGGAAAATAGGTTTCCTTAAAAAAGGGACACCAGTATAGCAGCATTCAAGTTCTACCAATTACAGTGTCTGACACCTTTCCCCTTGAAGGTTGTATGCTGAACGAGTGCAGGGTATATTTCTGGCTTGTTTAAAAAGGATGAGGACAGGCATCTGATAGCTTACCTTAATTATTCCATTTCCTCCTCCCTATATACATTTCCAAAATCTAATTATAGTGCTTGTGGCCCCTGCTATCAGCCAGTACCCAAAGATTAATATAAAGCCATGGGAAGGACAGCTACCTCCCTTCACACTTTCCACAACATTGCAAATATATTCCAGCAGCCTTTTGATACTAATATTTTGATACATTCATCATTGTGTTAGCATCAGCAGTAAGCAATATTTACAGTTTATAAGCTCTTCCAGGACCAACTGTTCATATTACTCCTATTAAGTCCATTCAATTTTCCACCTGAAGTACCACATTTTTCTAGTCAGTTTGACAACTTTTTTTTTTATTTTTTTTGGGTGGGGGGGAGATTTGCTTTTAATAATGAGCTTTATTTAATTGTATGTTTTGCTTCTTCCAAAGAATACACTAGGCAATCTATTATGTATTGTCAATCAACTAAGATGCACTTGGCTGCATTCTCAGGTTTATTATCTAGGTTCTGATAAGGGGACATTTTTGTGTGGATGCCTCTGTGTGCGTTGAGGTACAATTGCTTATCTGTTCTTCTGCAGCTTTATTTAGACTGGAATTTGCTGCACTGTCCTCATGAGTGCAGGAATGCTGTCGAGGGGTGTGCTCCATGCGCAGTTGGTGGGCAGTGGGCAACCCTCCTCAATAACGTTTGCTATTACAAGCATTGTGACACTCCCTTCCTCTTGTAAACAACCAGACTCCAAACCTATTAAATATTCTTTATTTCTAAAAACAACTAAATACAATAAAGATTCTCTTGTATCTGCTCTCCCTGAAAGATGTTTAGATCTGGCTTTAGAAGACAGGAAACCCTATGACTCTGCTCAGCCACAGTTTAATAAGAGGAAGCAAAGCCCAAATGGAACAAAAATATATAGAAAATTTTTTCTTCATCTTTTTCTTAGTATTACTATTATTGTTACCCAAGAGGGATAAATCATACCAGCATTGAAAGTAAAATTTGCAGCTCCTGTAAGGACTAAAACTCAAGACTTATGCTGATCCCCAAGCTTTTAGTACTGGCCTTGTCACAGACATCATGCAATCTGATATTTTGGCACTTTGGAACGGCAACAGCAAACCAAGACTTGGCCAAAGAATGCACTGGTCCATCAATTTGTCTGACAATTGCCATCCTGTGGGCTTCTCTGCTATAGCCCCTACTCACTGCACAGGGAAATTCAACCCCAGAGTGAGAGCTTGTGAGAAACGTCTTTCTGCATCAAACTTCCACCTTTTTCTCATGCTTCTTGTGTACAGAAACACCAGGGTTTGTGCCTGGTTGCAGTGTGTGAAAAGCATGTCCAAGACCCCTGTTAGCAGTCAATACATTCATCAGAGGTAACGGATGGAGCTGGTTGGGAAATAAGTTGCTGTTTTATGAGGAATTCTGCAGTTGCGAGCATTTTTCTGTTATATGGAGCAGGAGCAAACAAAGCCATAGTAATTTCTAGGGGAAAAAAAAAAAAAACAGAAAAGGGAATTAGGGTCACATCAAAGGATTAACCGAAACAAAAACTTTGATTCTTATTTCATCCTTTAAAAATTCTGTATAATAAATGTACACATATAAAGGAATTAAAAGCCATAATACTGAAACACAAAATCTAAATCTTTTTCAGAAATGACACACAAGCACTCTGGTCTTCCTTGCATGGTTAATTTCTCTGTGCTTCAGGTTTCACTTCTTCCATCACTACTGATACCTCAAGTGGTTCAAGCCCAGGCTTCCTCCTCAGCATGCTGTTCGTAATGTACCTGTTGAATGGGGCAGCACAGAGCTACAGATCTTTTGAGAGGGATCTCCTTGAACAACACACACCACTGTGGAAGATCAAGCAGACAGGAGAGGAGGGGAAGGCAGTATCCCAGGGACCTGCCCCAAAAGGTTTATCTTCTTGCAGACACATGCGCAAGTAGGTGGAGGCATTCCTCCAGCCCCAGCATGAAAGAGAAAAGGAAGAGCAGGGACTGGTGAAGGTCAGGACATGCTTACCGTTGCCTTGAGCAGAGGATCACAGATGCTGTGCAGGCACCCTGCCCCTCTGATGGATCCGAAGGAGAATTTCTCCCCTTCAGTACTGTGTGAAAGCCCTGGGACTAACAGACATCTCCTGTAACCCTGCCGTGATGGGGGTCTTGCAAGTGTAATCCTCCATCTGTATTTGAATACAGAGAAGTGGAATGATTTTCCCCAATCACACAGCTAATGGCCATTAGAGCAGGTGTAAAAACCTCATCCTTCAGCTTCCAGTATGAAGCAAGAAAACCCACGTTCTTCTTAGTACAGCCTGTGAGGCAGTGCCTGTGGTGTGCATTCTATAAGTAACATGGGCTGATGGACATATACTGTATAGCTTGCATAAAGCCAATGAAATGAGTTTAGAAGCCTTTGCCTTGCCTCGCCTGCCATGCCAGCAGGATGCTGAGATGTTGCTGGCTGGAAGGTGGTCCTGCAAACCGAGCTTTTCAGGAGAAAGGCTGTTTGAGCTTTACAGAAGAGCACCTTAAACCTCAGGGGCTGCAGCACGAGCAGGCAGGGCGGGCTGTGCTCTGTGTGTGTGTGTGTGTGTGCTGGTGGGCTAACACTAGCGTGAAACAAACGTCTTTTGAATGGCTTGGTGCCAGAGGGGACATGCACAGCATCCCGAGGCAGCCTCAGCGAGACATCCGACTGATTAGATATTGAGGTCAGGCGCTGAGATACCAAGGTCGTGCCACGTCCTGCTTTCCTCGTCCAGCTGGGCCCCGGTAAAATAGCAGCTGGTACCACCACCAATCAGATAAGGTGGCAATCTTCAACAGTCTCAAATTATCGTTGCAGCAAGGGAGGTCCAGATAAGATCAATCAGACGCTTGAACGATTTAGCCATTCCTGATTTTTTTCCCCTCCTTCTTTTTCTCTACCTTCTTTCTGAAGACACAGACTGTCTTGTGAATGAGAACACAGGGAGCACTCGTGGAGTCCCACATCATCCTCAGAACAAAACACGAGGGCTGATTTATGGGCTGGATTAACAGATGATGGTAATTCTTTGCTCTTTATGATGTTTTGTTGGAAGGTACAGTACCCTCCAGTCACAGCAGCAGGATTGCAATGAGGTTTTTACAAAAGGGGTGAGAGAAGGAGGGGGTGGTGAGTACGGCAGCTCCTCTAACACAGCAGTTAATAAGACACCAGCACATTAATCATGTGACAGGTATTGAGTCTAACAGGGCAAGGCAATAGTTTTTAAAAACAGCCAGTTAAGTTACTACCTGATAGAAAAAGGCTGACTGAATGCCACAGGTTTTATGCCACTATTTGCAATTAAAGTTATTTTTTATCCATTTTTATAGTTTTTTTCCTGTTTGGAAGTTGTGTAATGCCTTTTTGGACCTGTAAGAAAGTAAGAGATAAACCATGCAGGGCTGTAACAGAGAGCTGCACAGTCCCTTTCCTCTTGACTGGCATACCCTGGACTGTACCTTGGGCCTTTGCACAGGACCACATGATGATCCTCTCCTGCACTGCGACCCCAAATGTTACACACAATTGAATTACTCCTGAAGGTCACGGCACAGAAGATAGGCTCCAGTGCTGTGATACAGCCAGGATACGTTCCTCTTGTTGGACTTGATCAAAGCAGACCTGATTCTCAGCTGCAGCCTAGAGATGTAGCTCCTCTCTTTCATGTGACTCTCCAGGCAGCTTTATCGTACCAGACCATGTACATCTCGACCTCTTTTATCACCACCTGCCTGATCAGAAGTGGCAAAGTCAAAGGGGAGGAAGAGTTGGGGTAATCCTGATGAACAACTACAGATGAGCCCATACCTCCTTGGTGTCTTTTATTCAAAGGAGCTCCAGTCACTTTAATCCTGCAGTTGCCAATGTCCTAGTGAAACTTATTTTTCATTGCTAAAACCCTGAAACCTGTTCATTATCAGAAACGCTATAAAACAAGGAAGCGAACATTACTAAATGAACCATTCCCAAAATTTTGTAGGCTTTCTGCATGTGCACATGCCCTTCATTTTGAGACTATGTCAATGGCTCAATGCAATGACAAGTTGGGAGCACTGGGCAAAACTAAAACAGGCAGATTAGTCATATCGTGATCGTGAAATGATAGAGTTTTTGATTCTCAGGGAAGCGAGAGGGGGAGCCAGCAGGACTGCCAACATGGACTTCTGGAAGGCAGACTTTGGTCTTTTCAAGAGTCTGCTTGACAGAGTCCCTTGGGAGGCAGCCCTGAAGTCCAAAGGAGTCCAGAAAGGCTGGACAATTTTCAAGGAGGAAGTCTTAAAAGCACAGAAGCAGGTGCCATCCCTGTACACAGGAAAGAGAGCCATTGGGAGAAGAGATGGGGTCACAGCTCAGGGGAAAAAGGAGAGTTTATGGCCTTTGGAAAAAAGGACAGGCTACTCAGAAAGATGCACCTTGTTCTGATATGGCGCTGTGGGGAAAAAATATGGCCTTGACTCTAGACTAACCATTAGCAAGTGCCAAGTAACAAAAGCTCTACAACACAATTATGTGTTTCTGCTCCTGAGAAACATAAAATGGAGTTTCCTGGTCAGTGCTGGCAGTGGCTGCAGTAAGTACAGCTTCCAGGGAGATGGCTATTTTTGCAAGATGCAGCCCCTATATTTGGGAGCATATCATATAGGTAATACATTTGACTTGCCTAAGAATCATCAATTTCAGAAGGGCTTACTGTCTGGGCTGAGGAGCTGCCCTTACTCTCGTGGATATGATGGCTGGTGCAACTCAATACAGTTCTTTCTGAGCTAATACGTGTGAGCATCACTCCTCTGGAGACAAGAAAGCCATAGTGATTCTCAGCAGCTGAAGACCTAACCCACAGTTTTCAGATGTTGGTTTAGTTTATTTTGCCTTTTAAAGGTTGCAGATTGGATTTGGAGGTCTTTGCGCTTGCTTTTACAGACTCAAGAAGATATTTGACAGTAGCAGTCCTGACTAATTATGCTAATCAGATGAATTTTTTCTTTTTTTTCCCTTTTGCGTATTTTTTGTGCCTAAGAGTTGAGCTGAGACTAAGAAAGATATTCCTATGAAATAATTACTCCAGCAAGTTCTGATATATTTTTCTGAAAAATAATTTTAAATTTATTTTATGTTGTCCCAGCTGTTGTGTCTCTGCAATTTCTCTTCACATCATAGCATCAGAATATACTGCAGGTTACAAGGTAAGCGAGGGAGATGCCTGAGCTAGTTTTAACTGAGTGGTAGTTTGAAATAGCACTGCTGCCGATGTATTTCTTCTTGTATCTAAGCCAGTTTAAAGCAGTTGGCTATCTCTATTTCACACTGCTCCATCTCTGGGATGGAGATATACAATTCCAACCCTTAGCCAATTAACAGAAAATATTGACAAGCATTCTCACACTTTAATATTTGTTTCTCAGTGAAAAAACTTCACCTAAGGCTGCTGCCTCTGGCCCAGCCAGCCCTGTCCTGGGGCCATTGAACTCACTGACAAAACTCTCACTGGTTAAATGTGTGAAATATGTATTGCAGCAAACACTCAGAATGCACAAAGAGCAAGACTGCCTGTTTTCTTTCCCAGAAACAACTGGGCTTTGCAGCCAGACTGTCACTTTGAGCTTTGATGCTAAACAAATCACTCTGTCATCTTCTCACTCTTGCTCAACATAGCTCTTTTTCACTGTGTTTTTTCTGAGCATATGATATAACTATCAAAATTAAAGAAGGTTTTGTTTCTTTTTTTCCATACTTAGCATTTGGATTATGTTTGCTTTTGGGTGGGTTTTTTTTCCCAACAGAATACAGAAACATAGGAAGCATAAAGTTATCTTGTCATTGCCAGACTACAGATAACAACTTGTGAAGGGTTTAAGCCCACCTAACTCCCACCCAGACTGGCTCCATCTCACCTAAGAGCCTGCAGTCCAGCCCACTGACTTCCCAGGAGTCCTTTCCCTGCAGACACTTGCAAGGGTTAGATAATTTCCTAATTAACCTGAATGCGCTCCAGTGGCTCTGTTTTAGTTGCATATTCGTGCTTGGAAGCAGCCGCTCTGGTGCAACACTTATGTTTCTCTGAGCCAGAGCTGTGGTGCAGTGGAAGCAGAGATGGACAGACAGCTCACCTCCACCTCCTTCCCCAGGGGTGTCTGCCAAGTTTCCCGAGGGACTCTGCTGTGACACCACATCGGAAGGCAGAGCTCCAGGACTGATTCCAAGGGAAGCAGGTACATTAACAGCTCCTACTCCTTCAGTCTCTTCTCTATGGCAGAGGAATATTTGTGGCTTAAACCTCAGGAATAGCTAGAGTCCTATATGGTCAGTGGAGACTGAAGGAGTGATTAAGTTATATGGGTAGATCACCCTCCAGAGACCTGCAAAGTTATTTATCTATTTATACTTTCTAGAAAATGTAGGAATAATGTGGCAGCAGAACGCTAAAATTTTCTGAGGCAGCACCTAAATAGGACACTCAAAGTAGATGGACTGTGTTCCACTCCTGGTTACTAGGCTAACAAATGGTCTATAAAGAAATAAAAAAAAAAAAAAAAATTTAAAGGAAAAATAAAGGAGAAAATTAAATCTTTCAGCAGCACACTATTTCTTTTGTCATTCTCAGCTCTTTGCAAATGCCTTAAACTTTCTTTTTGGTAATTGCTATGCAAACATTTTTGATGTCTGTGCAAAAACATCTGGAAGCTTACAGTGGCATCTGGACATAAATATTAAAAGATCAACAAAACCCTGATGTGAATTAGCCATGTGGATAGCCATAAAAACCACAACCACAGAAACCTGCTTCAAGTTTGGCTGCAAAAGCGGATGCCTTCTCACTTGTTTTTAGTGTTTATGAACAGTGAGGAGTCATGACTAATGGTTGGGGTTTTCTCATTTTGACCACTCAATCAGATTAGAAACTCCCTGGCATGATTGAAAGGGTGGGGAATGCCCCTCACTCCCTTTCAAAACCCTCTGCCAAATTTTTGGTGTTCTATGTGAAAGTTTTGATTCAGGTTGTGAAAAGTGTTCTTACAAGGCTCCTTCTCCTGCTGGACACAGCCTGGAGTCCCACTGAATTTGTGCTGTGGAATGCAGTGCCATGGGCAGAGTAACCTCTGTGGGCACTCACTGCCCTGCGCTGTGAGAACAGAGGTTTTGGTGTGCTCCCGTCTCGCTCTAGTATTCCCATGGGGAGATGTGCCATGAGGGAGGCAACGTGACTCCAAGGTCCATCTCACATAGGGTGGTGGAAGGAAAACAGCAACCCCCATCCAACTCTCACGATGTCAAAAAAGTAAGCTAAACCATTAATTCCATTATTATTTTTCAGCTTATGGAGTCCAGTCTCACGACTTTTGAGTCCCTCAGGTTGGCAGTGTTGCAAGTCATTTTCTAACAAGTGGCAAGGACATGAAGACACCTAAATCTCTTTGCTTTTTAATGAGTCTGCGATGAAGATAATCAAAGGTTTTAGAAGCTGACAGGAGTCAAGTATGTAAATGGATTTGATAATAAAAGGTCTTATTACCTTGATTTTCTCTTGGTAAAAACAGAAATAATAGCTTTTCCCCTCCAGAAGTGAATACATGAAAGATTGAGCAGTGCTAGTATAATAGAGATCCTTTACATTTTCCAAACAAGAAAACGAACAGTTCAGTGGATATGGATTAACTAAGCGATGCTGGATCTTCTAGGTGCCATCACTTGTTCTCATCTCATTGCTCCTCATTATTACTATTTTCTTTCTGGTCTTTTAGCTTTGTTTACTTTTTCACTGCCGGCTTCAGTGCTATTCGCCTCATTCTCAGAAGTGGTCAACCACACCCCAACCTGGACTGCTTATGGAGTGGACTTGTTTTTATAAAGGTATTTCTGTTTCTTTATTTTCTGAAGCCATATGTAGTATATTACAATGGAAGGAGAAATGCTGTAACTGGCTGCAGTTGCCCTCTGCAATTACTAGCCCACTGGGATATTCTGGATAGGACCAACTACAAGGTGAACATATTGCTCTAAAAGACTTTCAAGAATGGAAACACACAGATGTTTGTATTTGATTTCTGCCCTAATATTTGGTGAGGACTCTATAATTTAAATAAAAGGGCTCATTTTTCCCCAATTTAATGTCTTTTTAACAGTGTGGGAGTTATAAACATTATAATAATTTTACCACTTTCATATTTAAAAATATGCCCTCTAAGCATTTACATTCAAGATTTGTTTTTCTTCAGATGTGTAAATAACGCATAGTAATTTGCATCTCATGCATAATTCTTTCTCCTGTTGAACGCAAATTGAAAAAATAATAATAATCCAGCCCCCAATCCCTTTCACTTGCTTTTTTCCCACCTCCTCATATTAATGGCAAGTTAGCTGGCTAATTCTTCCAAGGAGAATTTTGGGCGTTTATGTGTGTTTAAAAAATTATCTGATTGAAGTTTTCTTCCATTGAGTAATAAGAAGCCTAGAGCTGATTAATAGTGTTTCCTTTTCCAGTCCTAATGAATGTTTTTCAGGTTTTATGCATCCCAGATGAACCTATTTTAAATAGTGTGTGTGTATGCGTGCACGAGCATTGCTCTTTCTTGGGATTTATCCAAAATGAATTTAGTTTCTCGGTACCTTGTAGGACAATATCGATGCTGGTTTAATCAATTTCAATTTGCTGTTAAACCAGAAATGAAGCATTTATCAGGATGAGCCAGGAAGGGCTGAATGGACATTTCATGTCGCTGAGGATGCTTTGTGAAATTTGCTCTGGGAAGTTGCTGGAGCTCCAAATTCAAGAAGCTCTTCTCTGACTTGCACTTGCCACCTTGTCTGGATACACCCCCAGGGTGGTTTTACTCTACAAGTTTCCTGCACCGGCAGTTTCTGTGCCTGCTTATCCGTTTCGAGGGCCCAAGCCCACTAAAAATACCTTCTCTGGGGAGTCTCGCTGCCTTCATAAAAAGGCGACCAAAATATCTCATTGAATCATCTTCCTCAGCTCAGACCGGCTCTGCTATTTATGTCTGTGGAGTCACTTCTGCCTCCCCGGCTGCTTCGCGCCGAGAGCCGGAGCCAGCCTGGGCAGACGTGCGGTGGTGCCAGCAGCGGCAGGATCTCTCCCGGTGGGCGAGAGCCTTCTGCTGGCGCCGTGAGCCCCAGCCCCGGGTGTTGCAAACTCCCCAGCTCCTGGAGGCAGGTGGTGTTTCAGTGATCAGCTCTAAACGCCGCCGCCGTGGTGGGTGAGCATTTCCTCCGCTGCTGCCTGATCACAGTGATACTAATTTTAAGGTGGTGAGGAAGAGCAGGGAGGTGATAGCAGGACGGGCCCAGCTGTTCATGCCAGGGAGGCGAGCGGCACTTTTATTCAGAGAGGGAAGGCAGGAACTCCTGTTTCACTGCGCAGGCTGGGGGAGTGGGGAGAGGAGAGGAAAACTTTCTCTAGATTCCTGTTTTGTTTCAGAAAAGGGTTTTCAAAGACTCATCCTCTCTTCCCCTCCTGTAGGTTATATTTAGTTTTAAGTTCTCTTGGCTGCTGCATTGATAGCTCCTTACCATTTCCACCGCAATTAATCAGAGCAGGGTTGATTATGCTTTTGTCTCTGATTGTGTAAATCAGGATCCTTCTGTCTAAGATGAGAAGACCTTTGCTGCCTGGGCACCCTGCTTTCGGGCCCATCCCATCCCATCCCATCCCATCCCATCCTTCCAGCACAGCCAGGCAGCCAGGTATGGCCAAATTTGTGCAAAGGCCATCCCTCCAGTGCTGAAATCACACGGAGGAGGGCTGAGGAAAAGAACAAGGCAAGCATTGTGGCTTCAGGCTTCAGAGAAGCTGTGAGATGGATGAAACCACCGATTTAGGGAGCCTGTTACCTGGTGATATGAGGGGGAGATGTGAGGGGCTGGAGGGCTCTATTCTACCTCCTCTGTGGCCCAGGAAGCCTCATCATTTCTTCGAACACTTCTTCAAAAGCTGCTTGAATACGGCACAAGGTAGCACCTGTGCAATACAAACTGAGAAGAAAAGAATAGTTTGGGATAAGAAAAAGTATTCACAGTAAAGAAGTGAGAGTCCCAAAGAGCTCCAGGTCCCAGCAGCCACTTCAAACAGCCCACACGCTGCTTCCGTCCTTGTTTCACAAGGAGCAGCAGGCATGGGAGCTTGAGGAGAAAGCATAAGGGCTTTGGCCCTTGCCATGGGCCTGCTGGGTCACCCTGAGGCAGCCAGGCTCTCACTGAGATCAGTGGTCATTTTGGGAGAGCTTGAGCACAGGAACAGCTGTGAGGATGCGTGACACCTTCGGTGTATTTGGAGAGGTTAATCGAAAGAACAAACTGTAATTGCAGGAGTCCCCAGCATGAGTAGGCTATAGATACTGGGTTTACTGGCTCTTCAGCATTTGCTCTTTTCCTTATTACTTCAACAGCCCATGAATCTGGCTAGAAGATACCTGCCATCTTAGAGTAAGGTTGTACCTGCAAATCTCAAAGCTCTTTAAAAATATCTATTTTAACTCAGCTCTCATGTGGGAGTGCCTGCTTTACCAGTTTGTATTCTGAGGTGCAGAGGGGTTAAAGTTATTTGCCCAAAGACTTAAGATGCAGAGCTGAGCAGGCAGCAGAGCTGAGGGGTTGCAGTTCTTGATATGCCACTCCAAGCACTTGTCTATAATCCCTCCTTTTCAGTTAGCAGCAAATGATAATTTATAACATTGCCTCTTAGAACAGCTAGCGCAGTATTGCTCTCCAAAGCAACCCAGGTCAGAAATCTTCCAGTTAAACTAGCTAAAACTGCAGAAATGTTTTTCTGAAGGACAGACACACTACGCATCTTTTCTTCCACCTGCCTAAACACCAGGCAGTGTGTTTCTGTTCTGTTTTCACACAGGACTGATGAGTTGCAACTTCAATTCAGCTTGCAGGGTGTAATATTTGATTTTGCTGTATTTTTAGTTATCAGATCACATCCTTAATACACCCTTACTTTTCAAGTAACAGTTCTGTAGACAGAGGTGAAAGGAGCCAGGGAGAACACGTTTCCTTTGCTCATATAGGAGAAGATGAGAGTAACATGATCTTGACCTCTGAAAGTCAGGGACAGCTCTGAGGGTGGGGGACTTGAGCCAGGACTTCTGCTGATCATATAACACCACCACATGCTGGTGCTGTAATGTAGGCATGGATTAACTCTTCAGATGGGATGTGTTTTCCCAGTTGGCACGAAATTGCATGGAGTCCTAAGCCCTGTAGAGCTGGAATTAACTGGATAAGGGTATCCTGCATTGTTTGTAATTTTTTTTTTTTTTTAATAGGAAAAAAGGCAAGCTGATTAATAGTAGATTGCAATGCTAAATTTTTGGGTGGAGAAGAAGCAACTCCTTGAGAGAATTACATCTTCAGATGATGTAATGAGGAGCATCACTTCAGGGTTTTATTGCTCCCTAAGTAATGTACCGTCTGCCCTTTCCCAGGAACCTAGTTTTATACCATCGACAAACAGCAGGGGAGCAAAACCTATCATTTGCAGGACATTGTAAACATACACAAGTAAATGTGGCCATAAACTAGAAGTCAGCTAGTGCATTTACAGATGTTCATTCTTATCCAGATATAGCTACTGTACCTCAGAGGTCTTGGAAACATGGTGCAGAGGCTGCTTTGACATGTTGCATGGAGAAGTAATGAAGTCACGTGGTGTTGCTGTTTCCATCTTTTTTTTTTCCCCAGCTGCTAAATTATATTATAACGCACTAAATAGATGCTCAATATTTTCCTTATATAAATTTATCATGTAGCAATTAGTGCAGTTAAACTCAGCGTGGATATGTGATTGTAAATGGGAGGTGGCAATCAGCGTAATTAGAAAAGGAAGAGATGTGCCTGCAAAACAGCCTCTGCATTGCAATATTGCCCACACTATAAACACCTTACCACGTGGCGTGTCCCTTCTTAGTTACACAGTGTAAGTCCTGTGTTGATTCAGGCTTGAATTACACAGTAAATCTTGTTTGTGAATTTATAGACTGTCCCTTTGAAGGCAGAATTGTGCCAACCTATTTATTTAGAGTCCTTTTTTCACTGCAGCAGCATACTTTTCAGATGTAAGATCTTAGGACAAAATCCCTGAGTGACAGCAGCTCTGCAGGCTCATGATACTTATAATACGTTATATATTATCAATAAAATGTTGCAGGACATGTCATAGATCTTATTAACATAACTTTAAATTATGGATGCAACTTTGACCTATCAGTTGATGGATTAGAAGCAAAACTTGAATCGTTAAACAGAAGTAAAAGGCTCAGGGCATCATTAAACCAACTGTTTCAAGTAAAATATTTGTATTTCACCATAAAAAGTCTAACCGAACCTGAAAAGTTAGCTGTCCCCAAGGCAACTTACAAAGTTTAAAGAAAACCAGAAATGGCTTTCAAGTTGTTTTTTTTTTCTTTTCAATTACATTTGCCATTGCCCTGATATTAATTATGATCCAAATTGCTCCTAGAGACCTTTAGTGTCCTAAAACGGTTTGCTTTGTGCCTCTTCCCATCCCCCAGAGCAAACCGGAGAAAATAAGCTGGGAACTGGCAGGAGAAGCAGACAGTAACCAAACCTTTGGATACTGGTGATGCATAGATTGCTTGCCCATTGTGTCCCATTTCAGAGTAGAAATTTATTATGTCAAGACTAGACAGTGCAATGACAAGGAGGGTCCAAACAGAGATTTAGAAGTGACTCCTTAGACATGCAGGAGTCTGTGCTGGCAGATTCAGCTGCAGAATTTGGATGTTAGGTCACAAAAGGATCTTTTACAGATTTTCTACAAAATATCTAGGATGTTTGTGAATGCTTAGGTAGCTTGACAAGTTTTAATTAATTGGAGTGGTTGGTTGTTTTTTTAAGTGTGGATCCTTTGCCACATCTCTCAGCATTGTTCTCTTTGTGTTGGCACTGTTGTTCTCAGTTTGGCAACAGGGGAAAATTTAATGCAAGTTACTTAAATGACTTGTGTGAAATTATGTAGAAGAACAAGGATAGGGCCAAAACCAGCTCACAGATCTCCTGTTTCTTGATTCCTTTTCTTCTGAGTGTCACTAGGAGTGATCTTCTATAGGAAGATAAATAAGGCTTACCTTCCCCCCTCCTTAATGCTTAAAACATTGAATTTTATTTTTAGGATGTGAACTTCTGGTTTAGGGTGTTTCCTTAGTCTGATAAAGATGGGAGCTAGAAGGCAAGAGGCCCAGAAATGACTGCCTTTTTGCATTGTTTCTATAATATCATTTCTGGACCAAGTACAAAACCATGACTGAGAGAGACCTCTTCCATTGACTTGAGAGAGAATGGAGAGAGACATTTAAAAGAAATGTGACCAGCTGGTGAGTAAGCTGGCACGCACCACTGAGTCGTTAGTAATGTTTATTCTATTAGAGTGGACAGTCTTTTGCTGTTGACGAAAAAGCTAACTCAGTCCATTACACATTAAATTAAGAGAATACACACATGCACCATAGTCACAACTCTCTCTCCCTGAGCACTGATCAGTAATAATTACCTTTTGGGTAGGGGGTAAAAAGAGATAACCTAAATACTTTCAGGTTAATTATTACTCTCCTGTGCTCAGAAAAAATCCTACCATTTTAACAGCAGCAACCTTTCTGTGCCTGAGGTCCTTTGAGACCTGAAATTGGCAACAACAAAAGAACATGTATCTTTGGACAACAGTGTTATAAGTCATTCTGCTGCTTTGGTGTTGGTTTTTTTTAATCTCTCTGAGAATGATGTCAAAAGCTTTTTCTGATGAGTTTAAAAATGTTAGTTTTCACTCCTACAGTTTCGTATACTGAATAAATAAAGGCACAAATAAGAGCAGCTTGAGTCCTGCACCGGAATTCCCTGTCTCTTTCTGTTAACCTTAAAGTTCACTGTGCTGAAAACTAATAGTGTCTAGTTGTCAAGAAGCCAGAATAATGACATTTTGTGCCATTATTCTAATGTGTTTTTCACTATGCATTTTCTTTAATTATTTGCATGAGTAATATCACTATGCATTCATGCCAATACAATTCTGATAATTAATTTACATGGTGGCAATTTCTTAATGATTTTGATGTCAAAGTTAATAGCAACATCTGATAGTTGATCTGTTGGTACTAACATAAATTTAACTTTTAATGTATTAATGCCAAAACCAACCACAGCATCAAATTGCATTGCAGAAAAATAAACATCCACTGAGTAAAAACTTCAGTGGAGAAGTCTTGATCGTTATCCGAGGTTTATAAGTTCAAGCCCCCTAGGGATGATACATGTCATATTTTAACTTTATCTGGTTTTATTTATTTATTTACATCAGTAATATTATTCATGTCTGATATTTAAGAGATCAAATTATATGATAGCATATAAAAGATGATGTTATCTTGCCTCCAGCTTGGTGCATATATTCCATACCTAAGAATGAAAAATTGCATTAATTGAGCTTTTATCTTTCTGTTTCTTTAAGCATGAACTCTAAACTTCTCTACAGTGGGGGAAATTAGGACTGGTGTCTGAACCTGAATTTGTGTCTTGGTCTGTGATTTCAGTTTGCACTGTGTGGTAATAATATCAGCAAAATAGACTTTATGTGGAGGCAAGTATCATTAATAACAATAAAACAAGAATCAGAGAAATGCATAATAAGGTTTAAGATCAATATTTTTAGTACATGCTTGCTATGGAAGTGATGCATAGATAAAGAGTTAATTGCATGTGTAGCTATATAGGTACATATCTTTTTATATAGAATCATGTAAGTATTGCAAGACAATTAGCACAGAATAAAACCAGATTCTTCAGTCTTTGTCCAGGTGCTCTGAAGATCTCTTTGCAAGTTTATAGGCCCTTTTATTTACCAGTTAAATATGTTAGTACACCTTAGTATTGAAAAAATGTATATGAAACAAATGATGACAATCATAAAATGGTGACAGTTGTTTTCCCTTTATTTTTTTAATCAAAAGCAAAGCCTCATTCCATGACACAGTACTACCATAATATTTATCTCCAGCCACCTCAGCCAGTTAAATGTATAGATGAAATGTTAAAAACCATTACAAATAAAATTGATCTTGCAGTGTATTTCAACCTTTTCCCCAATTCACTTTTCATCAATGATATCCACAGAGGGAGTTCACATTTCATATTATATAGTGAGGAGATAATTATACCACCTCAATTAGACCTTCCATCACAGGACTATGAAGAGCTGCTGCTGCAGACCCAGATCATTTGCCTCTAAAATGCACTACCTTTTCTTCTTCAGCATCCACAGGCAGGTTGTCTGTCCCTACCTGCTGAGCAAGAAGCCTTTGTGTCTGACTGCTTTTAGCATGTCTTTAACTCGCTCTCAAAAACATAAGGACACATGCCAACACCCCCAAAACTCAGACCTGTTGGTAGGGACCTCTTGCCCTGCCTGTCCTGTGGAGAACTCCACCTGGAGACAATATTTGTTGAACAATTTTAAGAGTCCTGCTAGCGATGGTGAAGATGCAAAGAAGTGAGAAAAGGAGGCCAAGGTAGGCGGGTTGCTTTTTGAATGGCTGCTTAGAACAGTTTGCACTGAAAGGCTAACTTTGGCCCTGGAGCGCAGCTGTCCTGAGGCATGTAAAGCATGCAGATGCGTGGGAGACCTTCCACACAAGCAGAGCTCATCTCCGGGAGCTGGTGGCAGCACAGCTGCTCCCCTCCAGCCCCGCTGGCTCCCTGCCACTGTCCAACCACTGCCCGAAAGGCAATCTCTGGCTCCTGGCACAGGGAAGGACCCGATGGCAGGGGCTTAGATTCCAAGTTGGTGGGAAGGGGAAGGGAGAGAAGAGGCAGCAGGCAGTGGCAGATGTGGGAGCAGGAAGCACCTCCATTGGGAATTTGTGCCTCCTGCTCCCACATCTGGAGTGCCGTGTCCAGTTTTGGAGTCCTCAACACAGGAAGGACGTGGACCTGTTGGAACAGGTCCAGCGGAAGGCCATGAGGATGATCAGAAGGATGGAGCACCTCCCCTATGAGGACAGGCTGAGAGAGCTGGGGTTGTTCAGCCTGGAGAAGAGAAGGCTCTGGGGAGACATCATTGCAACCTACCAACATCTGAAGGGAGCCTACAGGAGAGCTGGAGAGGGACTCTTTGTCAGAAAGTGTAGTGACAGGACAAGGGGCAATGGTTTCAAATTGGAAGAGGGGAGATTCAGGAATTATTCTTAGGAAGAAATTCTTTACTGTAAGGGTGGTGAAGCACTGGAACAGGTTGCCCAGGGAAGTTGTGGGTGCCCCATCCCTGGAAGTGATTAAAAGCAGGCTGGATGGGGCTTTGAGCAACCTGCTCTAGTGGAGGTGTCTCTGCCCACGGCAGGGGGGCTGGAACTTGATGATCTCTAAGGTCCCTTCCAACTCTAACCATTCTATGATTCTGTGAAATTTTCCTGTGTAAGAGGCTTCCAGTAATGAAAGGAGATAGTCTACTGGGAGGGTGTCATGAATGAATCTGCATGGTTGTGTGCAGTGCTTGTACCTTTGCAAGTGTTTCCAGGAGATCTGTGCCCATGCATGTACCATCTGTGGATGCACATCATGGGCTGCAGTCCTCCCCTTCCTCCTCTGCCCTTTGCTCCTGGAGAGCCTGCTGGGAGGTAATAGTCTTATGCTTAATTCCTCACGGATACTTCTGGGAAGCTGTACTTTGGAAGAGGCCTGTAGGTGTGACAGATGCACTTCTCCTGTTTGAGCTAGCTGGACTTTGGTCCAGGTAGGTGGTCAGCAAACAGGCCCAGACAAAGTTAATCTTATTGTGTGAGGTTATCAGTGAGAACTCAGCACCAAAATGAAAAGATCAGTTGGGCAGGAGTCCGGGATGATAGGTGGCTGTAATTGCATGAACACAGCAGAATATCTGACTGCAAACGAACCACTCTACACGATCAGTATTTGCAGCCACCAGGGGCCATGAAGCTCTCCCTCCATGGCAGCTGGCTGTGTGGCAGCCATCTCCCCTTGCGCAGGGGGACACCTCTCGGAGTTACCCCTCAAGGCTGACAGATTCCCTTACCTGACACCTGACATTGATGGATTGGTACGGGATATCTTTTGCGTGCATGTAACACTTAAGATACGTATACCAAGCTTCAGTGATAATCCTTGCATCCCATATTAAATTTAGTAAAACTTAAAGTAAGTTGTAAAGTATTGACTGCCAATCCACCTGTGCTTATTAGATATTTTTCATACCCGAATTTACTGATTAAAACTCAATAAACTAACTACTAGATCAAATCTGCCTGAGTTCTCTCTGACTCTTCTCCTGCAACAGTGGGACAAGAAAGACTTTGTTTGCTCAGAATTTTAAGCTGTCCTATGCAATGTATCATGAATGTAGGTGAGCAGCCACACAGCTGCAAACTCCTGTAAATGCAGTGCTCTGGTGGAGTACAGAAAAAGACCATGGATGAGAGGAGATATCCAAAAGCCCTTGGACTTCAACCATCCTTTGTTAGGACATACACATCTTGTATGCACATGCAGATGTTTACACATAAGTTGGGCCCACCTTAATCTTTTGCTCTTAAAAGAGAATTGGGCTGAAGCAAATACACAAGTAAGAACAGTGAGAGAGAGGTTGGAAAAGAGTCTGATATATGGAATTGAGAATTTTTTTGTCTCACAGCTTTTATCAAATGTGCTTCCCCCGCACACATTTGTTTGCAGTGAAGATCTGGAGATGCTTTGCACCACCATAATAATTTAATTTTGGAGCCTTTTTGGGCTTTGGGGGGTAGGGAAAAGGGAGATTTCTTTCTGTGTAAAATTAACCTGTATTAATTAAATACTGTTTTAATAATAACTGTTTAAAATAATAATAACATTTCATATTATGAAAATTTGAGAAATGGGTGGAATACTAATTGACTGGCCCTTTTCCTTGGCCCACAGAAGGTATGTTTTGTACCTGTTCAACTTTCCTTTGGAAACAGGTTAGTCAAGAACACATCTTGGGTTTATGAATAGCTTCTCAACAAGGAACAGCAGTGTAAATGTTATCTTTATTCCAGGTGAGGAGAAAATCTCTTAAAAGCATTTCTGAGGAGTGTTAGCTTTGTGGGTTGGTTGTTGGAAGGTGTAAGAAATATGACTGTGATTGTGGTTTGCACATGGAGTGACTCTCCCCCACAATCCAAATGGCTTTCTTGCATGTGGCATTTCAGAACCCCCCTCCTTTTTTTTTTTTTTTTTTGCCTCCAAGCATGTGGAATGCCTGGGCAGAAAATATTTTTTTGTGCAGGGCTTGTCATGAGTTGGACACAAAATGTCTGAAATGTAGTGTGGGAGTTTAAAAGGGAGGTTTTAAAAATTCAGAGCTGTCTGATGACTGGGAGCATTACTAATGAAAATATGTTTGAGTTCAATGTTGAAACTAAATGTCCCATAGAAGAGAATGACATTAATTTCTTCACTCCACAGAATTCAAGTTTCCATAGCCTTAAATCTGGCCCTGATAACTTAGTCTCTGAGTCAAAAACTGCTCCCTATGCCTTACATAAACACCCACGCCCAGGCATCTTATATTATCTTCCATTTCTTCAGTCCGACAATTATTTGCTACACCCAGTTATTGTGGGCTATCTTAAATTAGCTCCCCAGTGACTCAAACATTTATTAACTGATCAGATGCCAGGAGATCAGCATGTGCAGGAAAGCCCAGGGCCCGGGATGCTGCAATAAAACTTTAGGACACAGACAGTGGCCTCTCTGCACCCTAAAGCGTGGCAGAGGCATCAGGGTGACACCTGGGGACTGGGATGTCCATGCCCTGAGGTCTTTGGCTGCTTTGACCATGGGGCTACTGACAGCTGCTCTAGTACAGGCCTGGCACCTAGATGATTTTGGGAAAACAAGTCCCACTGAAGATAGCAGATCCCTTGTCCATTTCCCCTTGCCCGTGCTGGCCAGCTGTGTCTCCAAAAGCAGGAGGACCCTCCACCACAGTGCTGTAGAGTGCTCCACAGGAGGTGGGATGCATCTTGTTAGCAGTGTCCCTTTGAGTCATGAAGGCTGAGGGAGATGGCAGCAGCAGTCCACTATTGACTTTCTTGAATCATTTGCAAGCTCAGGGGTGTGACTGTGGATCTAAGCAGATCTAACTGCTTTGGTCCTTAGTGCAGAAGTTGATTTCTGCAAAGGCAGTAATTAGTTGGTAGGCAGACTAGCTACTAAGTACAATGCTCATTGTTTCTCTACTTGACAGCTAGCTCTGTCTGGTTATTAGCCCTCCCCCCCATAAAAAAAAAATAATCTTTCACTTTGAACGCCTTTAGTTCCCTCCATCCTCCACCACTACATTTCCTTTGCAGAAACCATGCTGAACCACATTTTGCTGTGGCTGGGGTTGCAGAGCCTCTTTGAGGTGCCTTTTGATGCACTGGTCCAGAAGCCTCAGACTAGACTAAGACCAGAAGAAGCAAGCGGTGTGTTGTGGTGGAGGTAACCTCTCAGTTCCCATTGCACACACTGCTGCACATTGAGCTGGGAAAAAGTTTTTCAGAAGAAGCTCCACATCACGTTATGTGGCAGCTTTGTAACAAGAAGAAGGTTATTTCCTCTGGTACTTGTTGTTGAACCAGGATTGATTACGCTGAGTTCTGGAACAGTTTGGATGTCTTAAGTCAGCAGACCACAACAAGATTTCACTCTCTGTGACTGTAAGTGGACAGGCACTAATGTCCATTTATTCCATCCTCTTTGTCACCCAAAGCTTTCTCTCATACAGTTTACTGACTAATTGTACCAAATAATGTGTTTTTAATACAATGTGTATTTACTGTCTGTAGTACTGGAATCCATAAAGACTTAAAAACTATGCTATGTTGGATTCCTAAATCATAAGATTTTACAAGGGGTTGTGTATATTTTTGCATCCACTTTAGACTTACACACATATAGTATTTCCAATTGTTTACATATGATAGAATCTCTTGCATTTAAATAGCTCATTATGCAAATATTTACGAAATTCATGGATATTTATTTTTACTGTACCCTCCATTCAATCACTGAACTGAGATTTAATGTCTAAACATTGTCTGCCGAGTTACATTTGCAGTAATGAATTATGAGTAATTATGTACTATATACAATTATACAACAAAAATTACAGATTCAAAAAATATTAATGTTGTAAAGCCAAGCACTCAAATTTATGGGGCATCAGAGGTAAGGTGCAATCCTAATTCAACCCCCAGCTAAGCATGTATATATTAGAACGTGGTCTTTACTAGCCACATTCTGGTTGTCCCTCAACTGCCGTTGGCTGTGATGGGTGCGTGACTGTGATGCAGGCCAAGGCTCCAGAGTCCAGCCAAGCCTTGGGATCAGACCAAGGCCAAATTTGCGATGTTTCTCAGACAAGAACTTTTCCCTGGATTTGGTCACCTAAGCAACTGGCCTGGCTCAGTGAGCATGTTTCTGATTTTCCCACCCCAACAGCAAGAGCCTGCAGCACTAATTCACCTCTCAGTCTACAGCCATACACTGAGCAGGGCTAATTTTGCATTTGAGACGTCTGAAAGAGCACTGTGTTCTTGTATAATCAAAGACGGAGCCTGAAGTACATTTTGTTGAAAGGTTTTTTTGACCAGAATATCTTCCACCAGGAAATGCTGCTTTGTTGGAATTGAAATGTTTCGTAGGAACATTTTGTTTGTGATGGTATTTTTGACAGAAAAAACCGTGAGCAATTCAAAATCTGAAGAAAGTATTTCTCACTGCCAGTTGTTTCACTGCAGACCTGATTCCTTTTACATTGGTTTCAGAGCGTATATTATTTATATTTACTATACAAGGGTTAAATATTATCAAATCACCTGCACAATAACCTTTAAATGTTTCAATTCCATTAATTCTGACATCGCCCAATTTGATTATTAGAAGACTTCAGTAAGTTTGGGGGTTGTTTATTATTGTTTTGTTCTTTAATGGCCTTTATGCGTGCAGGCTTTCCTATATTTTAAGAAAGCGAGCAAATCCCAGAAACTTAATTTCAGGAGAATTTATAACTGCTATGAGAATGACACCCAATCTAAAAAAAAATAATTGTTTAAGTGGATAAAGTTTGCTAAAGATATAAGCAGCCAAAATAAATTTACAGATTAAGTTGACTGATCTCAAGAATAGATAGCATCCTTAGTTCTATTACATCACAAACAATTTGTCCTTGGAAGTTTTTTTTCTCTGAAAATAGCTACTGTATTTCATTTTAAAAATAAAATAATTTATAGAGAATTGTAACAGAAAAAGGGGTTATTTGAAGCCAGCTTCTTTAGTGTTAGCTGCATCAGTGAAGAACATGAAGTATGCAGATGTCTACAGGGAAAATATATTTTTAAAGCTAATTTATAGTGATATGCATTCTGCCTTTTATAGAAGCCAGCCTAAAGAGAAGTGATCTTCAACTGGGGACAGGTTGGACTACAACAATACCACTAGCAGAAAGAGTTCTCAGGATGCTAAAATGAATCAGATCCCAGATATTATTTTTTTTTTCTGGTTCACAAAAGATTTTATAACATCCTGGGGTGCTTGTGTTACTTGACTTGAAGCTCAGCACATTCTGGCTATAGAAAAAGGTAAAGCAAAACAGTGATGAAGGAGACTTTCATGTAGGCAAGCTGCAGGAAATATTAGGAAGCTTATTAAAAAGCAATAATTTTATAACATTTCCTACTAAACATATTTGTATAAACATATCTGGCTAGTGTCTGACATAACAGATAGGCATGCTCCAATTCATTACTCTGGTGTGTCTCTAGAGGCATTTGGAAACAGGAGCACTCACAGCAGGCTGCTCAGAAGTGTAACCTGGGTGGTAAGAAATCCACCTACATACAGGACATGGCAACAATGTCTTGTTTGGCTGTAGGCTTGACTGTTTTTTTCTGTGAAATATAAATTGGCTGAGTAAAAGACATCACCCTGGTTTTCCACAGACCCTCAGTCTGAGCTAGCTACAACCCCTTTCAAGCTTTTTTACATTCACTTCTCTACTAGCTGCTTGTTGTGGATCTTAATAGAGAAATCAGCTTCTGATCTTCCAAGGGCTGAGATTCTTGAACAACTTTCCTACAGACATAGTGAGGGAGGAGAAAGCAAGAGGGATTATGAGGTTAATTTCAATGCCCTTATGAAAGGGATTATAGACCAGCTATCCCCGCAATAACAGACATCTGTGGTTGGAGGTTCAGGAGTTTCATTTGCTTGTCCAAGCAGACTTGTCCAAACTCAAAAGGCCTAATGTAGTTTCAAAAGCTTCAGGTTCTTTCTGGAGACCAGCAGCCAAAGCTGGCTAGCTGAAATGTGGGTTCTTGCCGCTGAGATGCAGGCTCAGAGCTCAGCCATGCCAGCCTTCACTCAAAATTCATTGCGGTCCTATGTCGTCTGCTGGATTCTTCTCCTAGTCCTATCTCAGTCTCACAGTGTGGTCTTGGGAGATTCAAGCCATGTACACATCACATTTTCTCATCTAAAACAACAGGAGAAGCATTCCATAAACCACTGTTAAGAAGGCTGTGATGGGAAACAGCTCTGAGATGCTTCAATAAAGTGCAGTAGATGTGCAAATTGTTGTTCCAGTAAGCCCTGCAACATGGAGTCCATCACCTGGAAGTCATCAAACCAAACATTTTTACAACCTCAGCTTACCCTTCTCTAAACTTAAGACTCTCACTCTGTTCCCCTGGACGCATCTCCCGTCACCACCCCACACAAGCTCTGTTTCAAGTGGGAAGCAGAATGCCTTTAAAAAGAAAGAGAACAAGGAAGGCAAAAGAACAGACACACCTGTGCATTTTACATGTGACTTCCACCTACCTCCTGCCATATAGTTAAAAAAATGTTTGTTTATTTATATATAAATAAATACACTTTTTTATCACTGCAACTTGTAAATAGGAAATGAAGTCACAATCCTCAAAATTATAATGGCAGGCACACAAAGACACAGTTGCTGGCATGGAATTCAATTAACAGATAGCAATCACCCTTGGGTGACTGTGTGAGGTGGAAATATACAGGCATGCTAATAAGTAATATCTTAAAGCCAAGGCGTTTATCAGCCAGCAGCCAGACATGGGCATAAGTGTGGGCAGACAGCACTGCTCTGGGATATTTAATAAAACTCGCTCTCTTCATTGGAGGATTTGTGTTTAATCATTTGGTAACGTTTTAGAAACATCCAGGCTGGGAAGCTTCTCAAACGGAACTGCTTAGGTCAGAAAACGTAGAGAGTTATTTACTGATACTAAAATAGCCAAAGAAACAGAGTGGATTCTAGGTAATGTCAACAAAATTCTTTGTTGCCATCTTTTTGACCTTTTGAGCTTCTGGGGTATGCCTGCTACATGAATCACAGCCTTATCTGGGGGAACATGCAGAAGGTGTTCATTAATACTGGGAAAGCAAATGATTGAACTGCTGTTTAAAATAAAATTTGTAACTCTTTTTTGCTTAGTTGAAAGCCTAAAGCTAAGATAGTTTTCTTCTAGGCTCCTTGAACTTTAATTTGCATTGCATTTCGGGCTTTCAAAGGCTTCAGGCAGGCCAAAATTTGTCATCCACTGAAAGATGCTCAATTCAAACTTTCTCATCAGGGCTCTTTTTGTGCCACAGCAGTTGGTTGAATTTGCAGGACTGTTTTGCATGTCTAAATACTGCTGCTTGGAGGAAAGGCAAATCCAGAAGCAAAGTCATGGGTTTCTTTAAAGGAAAGACAGTTGAACTTAGTAAGATATTTGTTAGGATCTTCATGCAGAAGAAATGTAAGGCATGGTGTTAGTACATTCTTGGGTAGCTCTCTAGGGTCAAAGCAGTCATCAAATGAAAGCGGTTTGGAGCAGGACAAATGAAAGGCTGCAGTGTTTCCACTACTGCCCCGGGAGTGGGGAACCCTATTCTGAGCATGCCACTTTGGGATATTGTCCCTCTCATTAGCATGGCTGCCTACTTTACTTTGGTTTGAACATTTCTGATGTCCACGCAGTGGACACCAGTGGTCACCAACAGCTACATAGCAGGGAAGGCAGCGGGGTGATTTTCCGATTTGCACTGAATCTTGGCCATTTTGCTTGGTCAAGGGAATCGTAAAAGGCACAGGTGGGCTGAAGCAAATGTTAAAGACAGGCTGCGGATATGTTACCAGCACCCTCAAGCAGGTACTCTCAGTACCCGCTCCTTTTCCATGGGTGATTCATGTGGTGTTCAAGTCGGTGGCCAGAGCCCCCTCTGCCAGCTATTTGCCACACTGCTGGCATGCAGCCCAGCCTGGGCTGTGCTCAGGAAGCTGTAAAGTGGCCCTGAATAGCTGCCGTGAAGCCGTCCCTGAGCTGCTCCAGTCACAAAGAGTTTTCAGTGCCCGCCTTGCTAATGGATGGGTTTCTCCTATACAGAGCGCCGAACAATGCGGTGATACATTCAGGTTTTATTAGTGTGAGTTTAGAGTTGGCTGCATTATTCATAATGGCAGCACCACAAGAGAACTGCACAGTTCATCCCAAACGGGAGCCCATAAATCCTGGAAGCCACGCAGCACCGTCGAGTGGTGTGTTTTCACCACTTATTTTGCAGGGAAGCTATTTGTATTCCCTCTGTATGTAAACCCAAGCTGTCTTAATATTGCAAGCCCAAACTGTGTTGGAGGAAGTAATAACAACAAAAAATTGCAACCAGTACATTTCGGAAAACTCAGACATCACTGGGCGATACCAAGGCTCAGTACCCGCTGCCAAGGAAGAGGGGAGCGGGTGCTATGGGGGGCAACGCCTGGTTGCTGCCGGAGGGGCTCAGCCCCTGCCCATCTGTGGGTTATGAACATGGAGACCACACAACTCTATGCACGGTACCAGGAGAGACTTTGTGTTTCTGCTCACTTGGTTTCCTTTGGGAAACAGCAGCTGCCACAGCAGGGTGCGTGAAGTATGCTCAGTGGAGACACCTTAGTGGGCAGCGCGTAGGTAAGTTGGTCAGAAGTTCAAGGCAATGATTGTAATCTACTGTGAGGAGGACACATCACCTGCCAGGCTTTGCAGGCATCAGGAAGCTGTTTGAGCTATACGTTGATGCGCTGCCATGCTTGGCTGTCACCGTGGGAGCCAGCCTGGGCTGGCAAGGAGAGCCAGCAGCAGCTCGGGAGGAGGTGGGCTGAAGCTCACTTCATGTAGGCACCAGGTGACTGCAAGAGAGACAGAGGTGACTTTTGTGTGCATCTGCACTCAACCTAGTTACCCAGAAACAAAGGGCTACACAAGCTATTACCAGTCTTTTCAGCCACCACCTCTTGTAAAACTCCTGTCCCTGGCCCAGCAGCCTTCTCATGGGCTGGAGGCTGGGCAGCACCTGTCCCCTCATCACCCATGGCCTGAGCACTTTTTCCTGTGATACTGCACAGCACTCATTAAAGGAAATGTTCGTTAGAAGAACTGTCTGTATTCTAGATGGTGACTTCTATTAGTTGACTCAGACCCAATGCCTCAGGGGAAATAGAGAGTGGCCTCTTGTAACTTTTGTAGGAAATACTGTCTGAATTTGTGGACATTCTCTCCCTTCTCTCCTGCACCTGCAGCCTTTTGCATACGGCCATTAAAGTAATAAACCCTGAGCTGAGAGAGGAACCTATAGTTTCTCAAGCCTTACATCTGAAGCAAACGCTCCACACTCCTCCAGTTACCTGGTTGGCTGTTGATATTGTAACTGGAAATGCTGACAGCAGCTACTAAAGGTTAAACACATTTGTAGAAAATCAATAGTGTGATGCTCCCTCTCCCCTCAGCTTCTGAGGGGGAAAATGGCCCCTAGATACATGAAGAAGTTAACTCCAACTCAGAACACATGCATTTATGCAAGAGGCTTAAAGGATATCTTTTATGATCCTAGTACAGCCACGCTCCTCTTCATTCAGTGCTTGGGAGAGCGACTGAGGCTCCTGCAGCGTCGGTTATTATGCAGGGCATGTGTTTTAAAACGTTAAGTACCTTGATTGTCTCTCACATAGCTAGTGCTGTCAGGAGTTTGCACAGTGCTTTTATGTGTCTTTTTCCTCCCTGAGATACCTGTGTTCAGTTCAGAACTGATTCTGCTTCTGAAGCAATTCATTAAACATCTTCAGTGCGCCACTTCTGTGAAGAGGTCAATTTGTACCTTCTGCCTAGCGATGCAAAACTCGGGGCTTCAGTTGGTAAATGCAAGTATTAGAAGCATTTCTCACTGTTTGACTTACGGTTTCCTTCAATCTATCCTCTCTAGCAATCCCTTCCTTTAACACAGGCATTTATTATTCATGAAATGTGGAGACTGGTGCTACCGTATCAGTCCAGGGCAGGTGCAGTTGGGTAGTCTGGCACAAACACACTCCTCTGTTCACCTTCTTCTGGAGGAGACTTTTTTCAAAGGAGAGAAAGTAGCTGTTTCTTTCTTTTATGTTCCTTTGTCTTTCTTACAAGGTGCCAACGTTGTGTTAGGTGGGTACAGATTCCTGTGATGAAGTTCCTGGAGCACAACCAGCCTGAAGGTGTTTCCAATAGCTCATGCACAGGCTGTTGGACACCTGTGGGGCGTCTCTGGTTTTTGGTCCTCTCTGAGGTGGCCTCCCTGGTGACTAAAAACAGGACTAGGGGAAGGAGTTGTGTCCCTGAAACCAACTTTGTTTTTTTCCTTGCCTTACTGCTTGAAGAGTGTATTTATCCATAAGTCTTCAGGGAAGTGTTATCTATAAATTCCCACCCTCCCAGGTCCAAATACCTCTCTGTATCTAATGTAATAGTTGTTACAGGGGGTGTGTGTGGGTTATTTTATTGCTGTTGTTCTGTTTTGTTTTAAAATCTGGATATTTCTATTATGTAAATTGACCCGGGTCACAACTGCACATACTAGATGTGATAGGGTTATTTCTGAAAAAGAATTTTTAGGCTGGATGGAGGTGGACTAAAAGTAAACTTCACCTTGATCTTGCGAGGGTCCTAGATATATAGGATTACCCCTTACCATTGGTCTGCAGTCACTTTTTTTTGCCATTGCAGCTAGGAATACAGCTGATGGTGTTTGGCTAGCACACCAGTTCTGGAGGGAGCACATTTGTTGAAATAAAAATTGGTAGGTGTTCATAAAGTTATACAGAGGACCTTGGTCAATATTTAATGAGTAGGCCTAGAACAGCAGATCCTGACGTAAATGGATATTTCTATTGCGATGTCAAATATATTAATTAAACTGCCATCCAAAGACAAATATGGGCATGCAGAGTTGATATGTCCCCTGAACAGCAATTTCTTTGGTTAAATTCTTATATTGCTTATTGCAGTAGTTACAGCTTTTTTTTTTGGCAAGATTTCTATTTAACGTAATAGATTGAATATAATTTTTCTGGGCTATATTTTGCATACGATGTAGTTTCTGTTCTGGAAACCCCTGCTGGCATTTTTATTTTTTTCCTTTTTTTAATTATTGTTTTTTTAGACAAATTCAGCTTGCAATTTTAAAACCTTTAATTTGACCTTATCAATACTTAAAAGTATCTAAAGGGTGGGTTGAAGGAGGAGGGAGCCAGACTCTTTTCAGTGATTGCCAGTGAGAGGACAAGGGGTAACAGGCACAAGTTGGAACATAAGAGGTTCCACTCAAATGAAAAAGCTTCCCCGGTGGTGAAGAATGTGATGGAGCCCTGGAACAGGCTGCCCAGGGAGGTCGTGGAGTCCCCTTTGGAGATTTTCAAGACCCACCTGGATGCAGCCCTGAGTAATATACTCTAACATGCTCTAGGCAATCCTGCTTCAGCAGGGGAGTTGGACTAGATGGTCTCTATGGTCCCTTACAACTCTAAAAAAAAATTCAGTGGAATTCAGATGCAGAACTGATTGCAAAAAGTACGTGGAGAACATAAAACAGTGGGGCTTCAGAAGTAATGATCTCTTAGAGCTAGTAGCTTGTGAAAAGTATGCAATTATATTCCTTCTGATATAATACTATTTTCTTTCTTTCTTTTATGATAGAAAGGGTCTTGCAGAAGTATGTGCTTGAATCCCTAAACATGTCCAGTTCTCAAGGATGCCAACCAACTTGTCACTCTTTGTTTTGATTCAGATGAAATATTTTCAGCCTGTGGTTCATTTCCAAAAAAACAAAACCAAAAAAAGCCTGAACAGTAAGTGATGCCTGACATTTCCTGTTGGAAAAGATTTCAAAAGCTCATAAAATGTCTCCAGCCCATACAATATATCACATCATACTAATTTATGGTAGTCAATGAACAGTTGGAAACGGTGGAGGAGAGAGATGGAGAGCCTATAATATTCTGCTTTATTCAGAACTGTATATCAGAGGGTTTTTTTTCCTTTACGCAAAAATCAGACACAGCCTCTCCTCTTCCTTGCTTCAGGAAAAAAAAAAAAAAAGAAAAAAAAAGAAAGAAAAAATACGCATATTTGTATTATATTATGTTCTCCAAGTAGCAAATTCCCTCTGCCAACTATCTGTGGGTGTGCAGCCCTTCGTTGGGAACATGCTGTATCTTCTGAGTTCCTGTGTTTGCGATATCACAGTGCTTTTGCTCTGCAAAGCGATGAATGGGTCCATTATGAGGGGCCGCTAGATAATTAAGATTCTGAGAGGGGTAGGCTGCTAAAAGCGTGTTTAGTGAGGAAATTACAAGGCCAATAAAATAAAATGTCTTTGCAAGTTCCGATTGTATTCTTTTTTTTCTGTGGGTCTAATTTTTCAAGGTCTGGCTGGATCATGGTGTTTTCTTTCATCCTTTTTTTTTTCTCTACACAACAGGAGCTGAGGCTGGAATCTAAGTCCAAGTTAATGAAGCTACCTCAAAGTTGAGAAGGAAGAGAATAAACCACAGCTCTGAGGCACAGACCACTGGAGATTCCTCTTTCAAACCCTGCCTCTGCCGCTCACTGGAGTTATTTGATTTGGGAACAAGATAAGAATTCACAACATCTGATTTATAGAAATAACCTGGAGGAAGGAAAAACAGTCAGAAATACTAATTTCAAATATCATTTTCATCTCTCGGTTTCCTAATAGTTTTTCCCAGCTCCAAATGCATTAACCAAATATAAAGCCCAGACTTCAGGGAAATTGTGCACCAACTGACAAATGCATCTCCAAATAGCACACAGTTCAGCACTTCTTATTCTGCCAATACTCTGTGACCAGGGAAGGTTTGGAGCATAATTCTCTCCCAGATATTCATCTTCTCACTTTCTCCCTTCCCCCCCACCGTAAGAAATACACCTGGCAATTCATTGCTGATTTCCCAGGAGTGTTATTTATGCCAGTTTATTTATGTATTTGTTATTCAAGTGCAAACTATCGAAGTTCCTTGTGGTAACCTGCAAATCAAACTGATAGAGGCAGGGGACTGGCTGTCACATGAAGTACTATAAAGCCAAACACAGGCATTGTGGCTGCTGTTGCCCCTAAGTGAGGGGGTGTGAGGAACAATTCAGCCTTGGAATGCTCAGTCCTTGCCTAGAGTTGGTAGAGAGAAGTAGTCAGCATCCTTGAACTAAGCAAAGTCTCTGCTATGGATGCCTAACCATGGCAGTGGAGCAGCTTCCACTGTTGTCTGCACAGGTGTCTTCTTCCTTCAGTGCTGGTAATGTATCAGTGGCTGGCACTGGGCATATATTGATGGCTAACCTCTTCACGCACTCAGAATTTGGGCTTCAGTTTTGTACTGGTTAAAGTCAGGGTGGTGTGTGTGTGGGCAGGGCCACTGTGCCATTTATCCATTGCTTCCCCCCGGGCACAGTGGTGCAACAAGGGGTTTCGGTGCGGCCCTTGATGGTGACCCCTTATGGCCAAAGGGGAACAGGAGGCAGCAGCTGATGGCTCTCAGTGCTGGACAGCCCGAGAAAGGTTTATGTGGTGGGTGTGTGTCCTGTGAGTAATGGCCTGGGGGTGATATGGCGGCCCCCCAAACCAGACACACGATGGGTATTGCCTATCGTGACAGTAGCCACGATCTTTCTCTGAAACACAAGACACCGTTCACCCTACAAAAGTTCAGACACACGTGCTGCCTGTTGCCACACGCTCAACATTTGGGCTTTACATTTTGTGTTGATTACAGCTATTTATTAGGATTGTGTTTTAATATTTTTCTGTGGAATCTTGTTCTGCATGCCTTCACAAGGACTTAATTGTCTTCAGCAGGCCATTTAATATAACTGTGCTTTAGCATGTTAGTGACTGTAATAATTTATTGTGTTACAGTGTCAGAACTGCAACTAGGAGAAATCTATGTTAAGGCTGAAAAAGAAAGGGACAAATTCAACTTGGAAGATGGTCAACTGGAAAATAAAAAGTGTCTCTACCATGGCACTTGTTTCTAAGCTTCCTTCTTCCTGTTCCTGATTTTTTCCACCAGTATTTCTGATAATTTATACACATCTATGTGACAAAGTTTTTTCTTACTGTGTGAAAAACCTATACAAATGAGGTTCATTGATTACACAGAGGAAGAAGCAAAATTCTTGTCAAATGCTTAAAGAAATCAAGAGTTGTAATTTTTCTTTATTGACTTAGTATTGTTCCCTTTTGTAACAAATGATAAAAACGTGATTTTGAAATTGTTGTGTTCCTTTGCATGGAATATTGGTTTCCATATGGTAGGAGTCTCAGTAGGAATATGCTGATTTACACTAGCAGAAGTCCTAGTTACTTATTTGAATACGATCTTGCTATGTTATCTTGGTAGAGACATAAGGTTCCTGTGTTTTTCATGTGACCTTGTCTCATCTGCAAAGCTCAAATGTCATTGCCACTCCAGGAAAGGTTACTGGTGAGAAGTGTTTGAATTTTAAATGGATTCTTAATTTTGAGTAGGATTCATTTTTTTAATGTGTTGAACACCAAGCTTAGATCCAAACACCTCCAAAACTTGAGAAGATTCAAATTTGGATCTGGACTGAATTGTGCAACTTATGTTTCTAATACATAGATAACTCAGTGTGCAAAAAGTGTACATGCACATGCATGTATGCACACACATAGACACAACACACGCGTGTTGGTACATACCCACACAAATGTATTTATGTTGCTTCAGCGTTGTACTTGGAAATAAGAAGTGACATTTATTTTCCACTGGAATTCCATCAGTGTTGACTATATTTCTGAAACAAGAATTCAGATTTAAAAGGTTTCTAAATAATTTCTTGATAGCTAAAGAAGTTACTGATGGAAAAAAGCCAAGGAATTAATTGTACCTTTTTTTGGACAATATCTCCCATTGCCCATAAGCTCAGTTTTAGACAGGTCTAAATTGCTTTTAAGTGTTCATTGGTTTCTTATCATTGTTCTCTACTGATGTCAGTATAAAATTTTGATTTCAGGTAGATCATAATAAACAGGAGGATCCTTTTTATGTGGCTAATGCAAAGTAAATAATTTAAATTCTGGAAGTGCGAAGGAGTGATTGTCAGGAGGAGGGAAAGGATGTTGTGTGGGCTGGATGGCAAAGCAGGGAATCAAAATGTGGAAATGAAGTAGACGCAGAAACATTCCAGTTGTTTTGGAGAAAATCACTGTCTGATTTTTGGTTCGCAGAAACAAAAGCAGGGTAGCCTGGATTTGAATCCTGTTTTACCAGCAAATCCAGTGTTCAGGATCATTTGCATAACCAATTCCAGCTTTGGCTTGCGTCTGCTCTGAATAAGCAGTTAAGCAGTTTGGGTATTTTTCAGTTCCCTGTGGGCTGGCAGAGAAAAGATATGCAGCACAGAGGGCTGAAGGAGATGATTTGTTTAACTTCTGCTAGCCTGTAGGTATGCATCTCCCTGAAGAGATGTTCAGCCACCCTCACTCCTGGGTGGGGTACCAGGCAGAAAATGCTGCTCTCGCAGAGGGAAGATGCTTGGTGCTTTGAACACCTATTTACAAAAGTTTTAAGTGATTTAGGAACAGATTAGAGCTGTCTCCTAAAAACTGGGATTGCTCTGAACCTGGTGTGGGTTCCAGCTTGGCAAAGGAACCTCCAGCTGACAAAGGAGAAACAGGGAAAGCAGCCAAGTGTTATATGTCTCCCCAAACCCTCATCTATAAGCTGGTGCTAAATCTCTGCCGTACTGCATACTCTTCCTATGCGAGTCCCCAAATGTATAGTCAGCATCCAAAATCACAGGAGCTGCTAGTGCAACTGATTTTCATCAGCAGGTTTATGGCCATAGGGTTTTTTGGTGGTGTTCTTTTTTACATCTGGATGTGATGTTAGACCTGGACACAAGCCTTGAAAATCGAGAAAAGCAACCTTTGCATTCATTTTCTCTCTCACGCATGGGCACACACAAGTTTGAAAAACAGTTGACTGTGCTGATGAGGAAGTACAAGGCATGGTTTTCACTGCTTTAAAAAGACAGCTATTTGGCTAATGCCAGCACTCCAAAGACCCAGGCAAGACTGCATCCCCCTAGTGCAAAATGCCCTGCAAACACAAGCTACAAGACAGCTCCTGCCCCCAAGGAATTTGCCGTCCCCTTTCATAACCTGCACAGAGGGGGAATATCGTACCCGAGGGAATGGAGGGGACCAGCTGGAGAGCTGAGAGCAGAACCCTGATCTCTGGCCGATGAGCTTTGCTCTGGGTTGCTTACTGTTTTGCCACAGCAGCACTCTGCTGCACTAATTAGGATTAGGACCCCATTGCACTTAATGCTTCCTGAGCACAGAGGAGGAAGCAAACCCAGTCATGAAAAGCTCGACAGTTGTAGCTGCTTAATTGATGGGGTTATTTTAAATCCAGTCAGTTAAACTGCTGCGGACACCCTTTATTATAGCCTAGGCAATTTTATTTCAAGTTAGCTTTAATCAATTAGGAATTGATTTTAGCTAAGTCAGTATAAGAACATCTGATCTGGTTTAACAAAATTGCTTTTAGAGAAGTGAAATGGGTGCAAATTCAGCACGGGCCCAAGGAAGGCTTTCTCTTTTTGCTTGCTAATGATCAGGTAGAAGTTATCCTCGTTAAAACCCTAGATCCTGCAACAGCCGCAGCAGATTTTATCCCAGTCTTAAGTTCTCAGTGAAATAAAACATAGAGAAAGGGAATGAGAGGGGTTACCTGAATGAAGGGATCTCTCTCTCTCTCCCCAGCAGCTTGTCCCACCAGCACCCCCTCGCCCCAACTGCACTGGGGAGTGGAGGGGGTGCTGGAGCAGTGAGCAAGGTGCGAGCTCAGAGTCTGCTAACTTTGACCAGATCACGGTTCCCCAGGCCACCGAGGCAGCCAAACATCTTGGTCTTGCTCTGTGTGTTTTAATGCACTTGTTTCCTGTCAGGTTAGTGTTTTAAAGAGGTTCGCAGAAGTGGCTGAGCTGGAAGTATGGTAAGGAAAGTGTCTGGGGAGTTTGGCAGGGATCAGGTAGAGGAAGACAGGAGCTCCGCTTCTTGGCAGAGGTAAAGCACTATATTGTGAAAATGGAAATGCCAGGAGAACTGAGAATTATCAATGGAGAATTTCAAGACGTGGCCAATTGCTAATGCTGTCTCACCTTCAGGACTATGAAACATTTGCAAGGTTATATTATTCTGATGGCTTTTTCCCCAATAGATTATTCTGATATTTTAACCATACTGTAAAATCGGTGCTATGTTTAAGAAAACTCTTGTTATCTTCAATTTGCTGCTGTTGTTTTTATCGTGATCATTTGGAGTTCTTATACGGGAACTTTTTATCACAGAATGGTGAAATCTTACATTTTTGTTCTCACAAATGGTAAGAACAAAGAACTGCTGCAATCAGTAGTACTCCTACTTCTGCTACTATTAGAAGAAAAAAGCAGGATTTCTACCTAGGACTTGTTTACTTCGTGCCAAAGCTGTTCCCAAGCCTGGTTTCTTCTGTAGGCACAAATAGTGTTAATGAGGTGTTAATGTGTATGTAGGCGATGCAGCCATAGATTTGCCTTTGATCAGTCAGTGTTATTTCCTTTTTTTTTCCTTCCCTTTTTTTTTAACCTCAAAAAGCTGTTTGCACCATAAGAGCCTGTTGACTTAACAGAAATTTCTCCAGGAGCTGAAAGAACTTCTGAAAACAATGTGCAGTAAAACTCCCACTGACTGCAGTGGGGTCAGTATTGTTCCTTTGATTATAATTGTTTGAAGAGCAAAAACATATTCCCAAGGGTTTGGCTACATGCAGTTTTTGTACTGTTTTAAATATAGGCTTGAAACTAGTATATTGAAAGACGTATATAGAACCTAGTACAATGCAGTTGTATTATTATCAGGCTGCCTGATCCCACAGATCCAGAGGAGCCCATAGTGCCTTCCTACCTATATAAATACCAGAATTTCAATGTTTTTTCAAATATGCACCCTTATGAGCTAACTCGGCACAAGGACTCTGTGTGTCAGGCTTGAGATTCTTGGCTTATAATTATTAACACACATGAAAAATGATAGCAAGGCATTTAAAGTGGGAAAACCGGAGAAAGTAGAAAAATGATGCTTTCAACTTATTGATGTGGGCTTCCTTACCCTGTCACCTTTGTTATCACTCTTACTCACTCTTGCTGACATAAAGCAGCGCTGTTTATCTGAGTCTCACAGAAAACCAAAACAAATCGGGGCATCTGTGTGCGTGTTATGTGTGTGGACCTTTAAAAAGTGAAAACATACAAAGTGGAGTTCAAAAGGTGTTCAGTTCAATGCTCATGTCTCCATCCCCAGACTCCCCAGGCATCTCCTTAAGACTGTGATGCCTGCAACGACCATGTTTTCGAGCGGACGATTGCATGGGCTTCTGCATCTGCTGCTCTCGGGAGACCCCGTTTGCCACAGTGCCTTACAAGCTGCCAAGAATGGGCACCAGGCACTGCACAACAAGCCAGCAGACAGGTCCTGCTCTCCCCACTGCAGCCAGTGCCCTGTAACTCGCCTGGCCAGGCAGGGCAGCAGGGAGACGGGAGGTGCGCAGTGGGAGCAGCCGGGGAGGTGGCAGCAGCCAGCCTGCTGGCGCTGGGGCCTGGGGAAGGCTGGGGGTAGGAGGTTTCCTGAGGAGGAGAGAAGCTGAAGTGGAAAAGGAGGGGAAAGTGAAGTGAGAACGAGAAGCTGGGGAAGACGGATGCTCAGAAGAAAACTGTGCAGGATGCTGGTGGAATCAGCCCACCGGCACAAATTGACAACCCCGTCAAAACTATATAAAAAGCTCCAGGAGCAGCTGGAGGCTCCCGGCGCTGGTGGCTCTGTAGCTTTCCTTCCTGGCTGGGGTCTTGTTCTCATTGCAGTTTCCCCCCACAAGCCACATGGCAGGAGGAGGAATCAGGCTTGAATCATGGGGAAGTGATTTAAATCAGCCAAGTTGAGCTACTGTTCCAAATCCTACTTTAGATGACGCCCGTCTCTCCCTTGTAACTATAGACAGCCCTGGATAGATTATCTTTGCCAGACTTAAGTCAACCTTTGGAAATAGTCCTCTTCCTTCTCTCTCCTAATTCACCCAAGAATGAGGTCGGAGGGAAGGAGAGGTGGCTCATTGCATAAAGCTATATGTCCAAGGCTTGTGGAGATGTACAACAGCTGTGAGACTGGGTCCCAGTCTACCCAGCCCCTTGGGTCCAGAGGTTTCTGCCTCTGATGACTCCAGTTCTGCCTATTTCTTTTTTTGTTGTTGTTGTTGGGAAGAACACAAAAAGACCTAAAGCAGGAGAGGGAAAGTTTAAACATGCTGGCAAAGAAGAGGCTTAGCAAACTCTGTACCTCTGTGTAAAATGCTTGTTTATAAGCCTGAGTGAGATGTCTGGGTTTGCTAACTGAGCCTGAGAGAGCCTGCCACAGCAGAGGCAGACGTCTCACAAGGTAAAATGGGTGGCCCTGGAAGCATTTGCTGTTTGCAGTGAGCAGCTCTGGCAACAGCTGCTATAAATTTCCTCATCTTCTATTTCTTCCTCCCCCGCTCCGGCTTTATGTTTTGTTGTTCCAGTTGGGGTTTAATGTGCTTTCCAGTTTCCTCTATTTTTCTTTTTGAGTGTGTTTTGATTTTTTCAATACGAAGTCGCAGCCGACAAAAGGTGCCAGCCTATTTAACAGCTGCCTGGAGATAAGTGCTCAGTGGATGCCGACAGCATGGGTGGCAGCGTCGGAGGCCAGCCGAGACACCGCTCGGCCAGGCAGCACCGTGTCTCCTTGGCCTCCCTGTTCATTTGCCCCTTCAGCTGGGTTGCTGAGAGTGTGTCACAGGTGACGCCGATTTTGGGAATGGGGATTTAGTGCTTTGGATGTGAAAGCATGCCGTATGCTTTCACACCTGAAAGCTTTTCAGGGAGGGATCTGAGATGTTTCCTTTTTTTATGTGCATACATTGAACTTTCTTTGCCTGGCTTCAGACTTTTTTTTTTTTTTCTTAACACATATGGTGATTGCTTCCAATGTGTGCTTATCGAAATTGGAGACATTTGCATTCCTAGTTTAGGAAAAGATGGGAACTTGACAGATACTTGATTTGAGTTGGCTTGATATTTCTAGTTCTGGCTTATAGCAACCACAGTCCTTACTGCTGTATCTCTATTGATTGCCGACAGACATCCTGAGGGATAACTCTGTCTTCCCTTTCATTTAAAAAGGAAAAAAAGACATGTCTCCAGACCTGCTACTTGTGAAGACAGACACAAATATGTAATGCAGACTGTTTGGTGAGATTGAAAGCATGTCCCTGTGAGCTCTAAAAAGTCATCATTTATTCACCCTGTCTTCTCTGTCCTTCTCTGAGGTGCCCTTGGTAACCCACGGCACCGTCATGCAGAGCTGTGCTGGAAAGGATGCAAAAAATAAGTGCTTGCTGTTGCTTGGGTTAAACTAGCAAGGAAGTGCTGAAGTGAAACCATGAAGGATAACTTGTATGAATTCAAAGCCTTCCCAATTCCAAAACTGCACCTGACACACCCCATTCCCACGCCCTTACTTGCCTTACAGGCAAATGCCACCTGAGCCCTGTGTTTAGCAGGTTTGGGACAGCTTCCCTGGGCCTCCTCCAGTGAGGAAATGGCTGGGGGGTTGGTTTATATTCGCATCTCCAGGGCACCAGAGACCCTGGGAGTGTCTCCAAGCGTTGTTCCTAGCAGGGAAAGGCCCTGACCGTGTCCCATTGTCCGAGTAGTGCAGGAGGAAAGGACAAATAGGAGTATCTGCTGTCTCTGAAGAGCTCACCTCTGTCATTACCCAAACTGAATCAAAGACTCCAGTTCTTCAGCATTGCTTTCTTTTGACTGCCATCCTTGGGCTGCTGCTCTGACTTCCCTTTAAGGTGCTTCAGGGTTTGACTACTCTGAAAGAGGAATCAAAATTTGGGAGAGATGAAACCTTGCCACAATTTCAGGAGCTGTCAAAAAATCAAGGGGACCCAAAAGTTCATCAGTTTTTTAAATAATTGTTTCTGCTTTCAAACCTACATGTCGCCTAAAGAGAACACCAGACTCCTCAATAATATGGAAAAAGTGCTAAAAACTTTACCTTTAGATAGCATTAAAAGATGAAAATGCAATGCCCAGAAGTTCAAATAGACAGAAACCTATGGAACACAAAATGGATGGTAGAAATGGGTTAAAGTCCTCTATTGTGGGTACCTGTGGCAGTGCAACTCTTGTAGCAGGAAACTCCGCACAGGTTAGTAGCCCAGGAGTTCACCTTGGCCTCTCCTTTGCACGTTGCCTGAGCGTCTGAGGCTAGCAATACCCATGCCTCTTCATTTAAAGCTGGTGTAGTCAAGTTCTCAAAATCATTGAAGATTCCCACAAACACAGGCCTTTGCCTCACAGGATGAGAAGATAGTCGATCTTCAGCTTTTGTACTTCATTCCTTCAGCTCCTAGAAGGGGAAGTGAGGCCAGGAGAAATGGCAAATATCATGCGTCAAGTCTGAAAAATCTGCAGTTGCCAGAATACAAATCTCTTTGAAGTAACATGCTTACTATGTCTCATTTAGTGAATTGATCTGATGGCTTACCTTTCTGAGAAGCTGCTGTCTCACTTGTTCATTTAGGTTTTCCCCCCTCCCTCCGAGCCCCAGAACACAGACCTTTCTAAGGAAAGTACATCACCTGTTGGAAGGAGACCTCTGTTCATTCCTGCCAAATGAGAGAAAATCAAAATCCTTGCTGAGCAGCAGTAAAAGAGCAACGTTGCTGCCAGGAATTGCATCAGGAGCTCCTTGCTTATTAGGCCCTGTAACTGCTACAGCAGGGAAACAACTAGCTGAGCTTGTTCAAAAGCCTATGGATTCTTTCTTGCATTAGGTTAATTAGTGAGATATGAAACAAGCAGCTAACATGTGAAATAAAAGGATTAGGTATCTCATATCTTACTAGCTCAGTGGAATTGCAAGGAAAAGGGATTTTTCTTGTCACAGATAAGAAATAAGTGTCTTATCCTTGCTTCAATTTTGAACAAAATTTATTGTGTGTTTTACCTGCTGATGGATGGAGAACATTCGGCTGCTGAGGCAAATGTGACAACAGCTAATCCAGAAAAAGTTGTGTGACTAGTTAGCACTTGGACATAGTGCTGTCTGACCACTTGTTTCTGGTTGAGAAGCACCAACTCCCAATTCCTTTCTGCCCTCACTCCAATGGGAGGCTACAGGGAGGAGGAAACTCACAAATGAGCACACTCACTCCTCCCCAGCACTTAGCAGCACCAGGAAAATAAGGCAAACAGATGGGACCCAATGTATCATCCAAATGAAATCCCACCCTTCCTGAAAATGTGCCAGCTGAAGAGGAGACAGGATTCTTATGGGTGTCCTTTGCTGTAGATAACAAATGTGACTTTTTTGGCTCAAAGATAGCTAGTGAGTGCTTTGCTTTTTTCCTCCTTTGGGTGCTTGTTATCTTGGCCAGGTGGTCTCTGAAGCTTGGGAAGCACAGAAGTACAAGACTCTCCAGAGAAAGGTCCAGATGCCCTTGGCAAACTCTTATTTCCCCTAAATCCTGCTTTCCTGCTGTGTCTGGGGCTGGGGCTGAATTTTGCCCAGAAAGACTAGCAGTTGCTTAACGGGCTCTTTTGTATTTTACATGGACAAGATGCTTTTCCGTCTGGAGTTGCAGTGGCAGGTTTTCCTTGCCTTGCTGACTGGCTTCATGTTGTCATGAACAAAACTTGCTTTTGATGGGTATTGGGATCCCTCTCCCCTTCGTATGTTTCAATTGTGACATTTGGAAATATTACTCAGGAAATCTCTCGCCATCTGGGCCTCCAGCAGCCTCAACACCTGCACTGCCGATGCTCCCTCGCCTCTCTCAACAGCGAGCTCATCTCTTCCCCTGCAGCTGTCCCCTTCAGACTCTCTTCCTCGGCCTGCCAGCAGCTTCTCCAACAGCAACCAGCTTGTGGATCCTGGCCAGCGCTTTTTCCCAGCCTATAAACCTGATGGGAGCTTTCTCCACTTGCAGTCAAAGTTCATTTTCCATCCGCTGCCATGAAGTGATGAACGCCCCTGCAGCATTTGAGGAGGCACAGATTTACCTGGACATCACCTCAGCCTGCTTCTTGGTAACAAGCCATCACTTACCTGCAAAACTTGTAAGCCAAGTGCTGCTTCAGGCTGAGTTTTGAAGGGGCAGTTTAGGGCTGCCTCCTTCCCTTCTCTGCTACAGTGCAGGCTCACTGTGTCCATGCAAAAGGTTCTTACCCTCAGCTTCAGTATCACCTCTGCTTTGCTCTGTGTCTCCATCAGCAGCAAGCAGCCTGTTGAATAGCCCTCGTCCTCTGTTTTATCTTCCATGGGGGCAGGAGCAAGTAAGGGTGATTAGGAGGAGGTGTGCCTGCCAACTCTGAAAGTAAATGGTTGATATCTTCACAGAGCTGATGGTGGAGCTGGGGCCACACCACAAGGGTACACTTAGGTGCTACTACTAGCCTCAACAGCCTGCGAGAATCTTCACTTCTTGTGGTAGCTCCCTGGTCTAGCTTTGGTCTGAAGGGCTTGTTATGCACTCCTAAATACAGCTGGGGATTGTCTGGAGCCCCATAAAGGGCTCCTGAGATCTGCATTCAAGGTCCCAAGCAGAGCAAACTGATAGGCTGAAAGTAAGTAGGTGGGTAGGGGCAATTTGAAGTTTTATACAGACTTAAATTATATATAAAATAAATATATATATATGTATAGTTACTGAGGAGAACTGTCAGTATATCTCTTAGAAACCATGCAAATTATAACACCACAGTAGAAAGGTAGATCAGCTCTACTGAAGCCAATAGAACAATGGATCAGAATAATGTCCCATTTAACTTAGCTAAAGAAGGATATTTACATAAAATACAGCATTTCAAAATGGGCAAGGTTTCTTTTAAGTCTGTGAAACATTACCTCTTAAATATACGTGATACAAAATTTCCTTTTCTGGCTTATAAGAAGCACTGTTACAGAGTTCACTAGCATGAATGGTCTTTTCCAAATGAATTTGATATTTTACCTAGAGTAAGTACTGTACTGCTAGAAGACAGAGAGAATGTGGAATGAACATTGAGTTCTCTCTAAGTTTCCCAGTTAAGTATCACACACTAAAAGGGTAGCTAAACTGGGAGTCCTAAATACCACCAGCGATTCCGTCTAGCTAGTCAGTTTATGTAAAATCATTGACCTTGATCTGAGGATAGACCTCTTTAACACAATCAATACAGGTGCAATCAGATAAGAACATTCTACTGTTTTATTAAAGTGCATCTAATTCAAAACTCAATAACTCTCACAAATCCTTAATCAGAGAAGACATCCTGGGAGGTATTTAGGTGAGTGATCTTATAAGTCTTGCTCTCTCCTTGTTAGGATGGCATTTTACAAATAGACATGTCTGTTTCCTCTTTACCCTCCCTGCCATAATTCTTTCACTGTACAGTTGTGTTGATTGCCATGCATTTATCAAGTCTTTTTTCCCTTCATTTATTTAGAAGATTGAGTCAAATGACAGCTTCTGCTTACCCTGTCCCCCAGCATCACTGTAGCCAAGGATATAAATGCAAATGTGTCTCCCTTGCTGGCACACTGGATCCTACGATCTAGTCCACGGCTTAGAGGTGTTACACTATAGGAGGTGCAGTGTTAATGCATACTCAGGGTGGCCTGGGATAATGAAAGAAAACAGTCCATGTGCAGCATTATGTGGTAGTTTAAGTAGAATGAAAGCCAAAGGCAATGACTGTATTTTTAGAAATCATTTTAAATCAAAATGATACATACTGAACAAGACAAAATAAGCACATGGTAGAAAGCTCTGAGAGCACTGCTTATAGTGAGGCAGTTATTATTCTTTCCAGGTGATCCTCAGCATGTTCCTCGATAATGCAAAATAAATTGTAATTTGGAGCAGTTGAGCTGAAGGCTGATTTTTGTTTTATCCATTTAAGTTCATATATGTCAGACTGAGTGCATTAGGTCTGTAGTGTAAGTGCAAATGGCTGCACATGCTTAGCTAGACCCCTGGTTCCCAGCATTGCACAAAACAGCACTGACCCAGTCTATATAATAAAATAAGAAAAAATCAAATGGAGTTGTAACTATATATAGCACAGAGAGGGCTTGAGCAGCTGCAGTACTGCAACAATCTCCTGAACATATGTGTCCAGTGACAAAGAAGAGGTCTGGATAATGGCTCCTCACCCACAGGAGTCTTCCAGTTGTGATTTTGCTCCTTTTACTCCCTCAGACTTGAACCTAGTTATTTGGAAGCTTTATAATTTTTAAATTATAAAAAATTATTATGCAAATATTTTGGGTCTTCTTCAACCTTTTTCCTTGCTGTTTCAATCGAGGTAATGCCTACAAAGGACATGTTCCAACTCTCACACACACAAAACCACCAAAATCTGAGGTAACTTCTCAGATGGCCTGGAAAGTGCTCTCCAGGAGCAGAATACTGGGTCTCCTGTACCAAGTGAACCTACCCACTGGACATGGTAATATCTTCACTGGTAGAAATAGGATTGTATCCTGTCTGTGAAGTGTGATGAACTGTGATCAGCTAAAGCAGTCTGATGTCTCTATTCTGTACATCCTGAGCTCCAACCACGACACTGGACTGAGAGCTGTTGCGTTTGGCCTCTAAGCTATTCTTTTTCTGTGAGCCCAAGCCTGTAGCAAGCATGTCGAGTCAACACCAATTTGTTCAGATACAGCAGTGCTGCACTGTCCACCACACAGCACACTTCTAAATCCGTCTGGCTTTAAAGCACCTGATACAGTTTCAGACACAGAATTCATCAGGGCCACGGGCACAACCTGTGTGCAGAAAACACAGGGTGGATCAGAGGAAAAGAAGTGTCTGGGTTAAACGAAAGTGAAAAGATGAGCACATAGCATAAACTTGACTGAAGAAATCATTGCCACTTAGACTGTGAAAGCTACCATTAGGCAACTTTTAAAAATCAGTTTATTTTCAAGAACAAGACAAGAAGCTTCAAGCCTCCCACTCTCTCCCCTCCCCACCTCCCCAAATCAAATAAGAAACTCAATGCAATTTTGTTATTTAACAGTGAGAATGAGTAACCAGCTACTGGGCCAAATATGAAAAAACACAGTGTCTTTGTCATCCAGATCAGCCCTGCATAAATATATAATGCTTTAGTCAAGCACAGATTGTTGACCTCAACAGAGAGGTTACTGCTTGAAAGGTGATGGACTGAGATAGATAGTTGTGTACTTGTCAAGGTTTTCTGTTAGGGAAAACCTCAACTATCAGCTCTCTCTAGCAGTATGGTCTGGGACAGCTTCTTCTGTTGTAAGGAGAGACAGATTGAGGGCAAGAGTGAAGAAGGACAGAGAACTAGGGAACCCTCCCGAAACTGGTTTGGTGATGCTGCTGCAGCTACAGAAGAAAAGAGCTATTCTTTCTTGCCTGGCCAACACAGCAGTAGTTGCCATCATAGATATTCTGGCCTTCCCTTCTATTCACACCAAGAGCACAAATATCCCCAGCTCTGCTGTAGGAAAAGCAGGGCTCATGGCTACTTTGCTGTTTCTGGCTCCCTACAAAGCTAGATAGCTGCTTGCTTGGCTGTGTCTCATCCTTGCAGTCTCTGTTGATCTCCATGTCCAGGGCTGTGCTTCCTGCATGTAGCGAAGATGATGCAGCGATTCCTGAGGCACTGCAATTCCTCTTTGATACAGCATGATGCTGTGTTTTCTTAGCTTGGGTCCTGAGATGAGTGAAGTATCAGCACTGAGCTGTGCGAAACCTAGTCGCTCTGCCTTCTCCAAAAGACCAAGCTGATTTATCAGATTCCACATGGTGACTGGAATTAAAGTATTGATGAAACTGTTTTTTCTTCGGTTTTGGGGTTTGGTTTTGTGATTTAGTTTTGGTGGTTTTGTTTTTTTTTAGTTTGGGGTTGGGTTTTTAGTTGTTGTTTGTTGTGGGGTTTTTTTGTTGTTGTTTTTTGTTTTGTTTTGTTTTTTTTTTTCCCCAGTTACTGAGCAGAATTGATAAAATTCAAATATCTCTTCAAAACGCAATTTTAAAAGAAGAAGTGCTGGATAGTGGAATGGCTAAATATAAAGGCATACTAAGTACCTTGGCCTTTTCCACAAAGGCTTTGCTGATTCAAGACGTTATGTTAAAAAAAAGGACTTTCAATGCTTCTACAGCATAGCAATCTCTCAGTAGTTACTATATCTGGCCTTATCACTTTTCTTCTGCAAGGCAAAATAATACCCTCTTTTTATTTTTTAATCAGAAGTAATATTCTATCATCTCTGAAAGGTGTTTCTTGTATGTTTCTGCTTTGATAAATGCAGACCCCATCATCAATCAAACAGAAATAAAATTAGAAATTATCTCTGCAGACTTCTGTGTGCTGGGCCCACAGTTCATAAAGCAGCTTCTTTCTGGGGGGCTGGGGAGGGGGAGAAGCTGGTGTACAGAGGTACACAACACTATAGATGAAGAATTAAAAAGGAAAAAAATACTATTTCTTAATGCTAACAGGAAAAAGAACAGTGAAAGAGAGGGAAAAACATCCCAGATGCTGCATTATGTCCACAATGATATGTAACAATTCCGTATTAATCGAATAAAGCCATGGGCTGTGAGTACGTTTTGTGCTTTTGCCAGATGAGTTTGGCTCTGAAGGATTCCCACACCCGGTGGAAAATAAGGATACAAGAGATCTAATTAAAACGGGAGCTTGAGATGCACAACAAGACTTTAAACTCTTCTTGTATTTAATGGAATTTGCTGTGGTGCTAAAATAGTATTCCCCCCTGTCATTCTGACATGAAAAACATTAGTGAATATTTGATTTTACTGTGGAACAAATTATGGTAATAATGAGTCTTTGAGAGAAAAAAAATGCTCAGACTGGTACAGTCTCATTTAAAATGTGCATGTTAAAAATAGAGCAGATAGATACACAAAATGTTGCCTGCTACTTCATCAACAGACTGTTATTTTATGAGATGCATGCCCTTTCAGTGTAGTGCTTGACACTTAACATTTGCCTGTCTCAGCCCCAGTCTTACTGCAAACTCCAGTCTTCTCTATAATTCAGGCGTTGGGAATGTATGAACAGTCAGGTTTCAGCAATTCAAAACTTCAGGGTCAGATGCCAGTGGGCAGAAAACCCTTATCTTTGCAACTGATTCTCAGAATTGGCCTTTATGGTGTGACTGATCACATCCAGGAGAACAATGTGAACAGCCAAGCAACTATTTCTGCTGGATTTGTTAAACTTGTTTATTTATTTTATTTGCATTTAATTTCCTAATGATTGTTGAACAACAAGCAAGGAAGCAAGGAAGCCACCTCAGAGATGGATGGATGTAGAAGGATTTATTTTTTGATTTTTTTTAATAATGAGGTTAGCAATACATCGCTGCTGAAGTGGCTGTTGTCACCATACAGATGTCTTCTGCTACCTTTGCTTTTAATGTTGCAAAAAAAACAGCTGATGAGAAAAGGCTTCAGCTTTCTACTTGAGGATGAAATGGAGAGTCACAAGCTTCTGAAATCCAGCTCCGGCAAGGAAAGTCCCTGTGACCTTGATCAATTGTCCTTTGACTTCACTTTCACTTCTTCATGGTAAAATGAAAATAAGACTGGGCTTGCAAGATTAACAAGGACATTTCAGTGAAGATAGGAAACACTTTGGTACACACTGAGATCAATAGAAAGACTTCCAGTAATTCCAGTAGATTGGGTCACATTTCAGCGTGGGAAGGTGTGAAATAATTTTCTTTGCCCAAACAAGCTGGGTGGACTACCTGGGAGATTCTGTAGGAAGGCAAACAGACAGTGTCCTGTTACATCTTCTAAGCAACCATGGCTTTTCAGCTTTCATGGGAAGAGGCCGTAGGAGGAATGTGCTGGATTTATATGCTTTATACACTGTTCCTGACTTGGCAGTCTCTTTTCAGCAGACATCACTTATTTTTCAGAACGTCCTGTCCCTTTTATATGTCTGCAATTCTGACTTGAGGGAGGTGTGTGTGACAAGGGTAGGGAGAGAGCTATTTTTCCCTCATAAACACCTCTTCATCATGATTCCCGCTACAATGGCCTTTATCAGAGGACACCTCCAGAAAACTCCAGGGTGAAACTGGCTCAGCTTTTGCAAATTTCTGTGTGCATCTTCAGCTTTACCACTCTTTATCTTTTGCTGGTTATGAGTGAAGATTCCCTGAAGGTCATAGCTCAAAAAAGGGAATCACTGAGACTTTCATCATCAGGAGAGCATGATTTTGTTTTTCTTTCTTCAAAAATCAGAAATACATGTGTGTCTTCTGTAGCTTGGATCACGTTGTTAAACAGAAATGTAGGTATTACAGCAGGGATACAATTTTCCTGCAGATGTTATTAAGGTGAATTTTACTCTATTTTGTGAGGCAGTGATTGTCCTCAATATCAGTGAGTTAATGACAAATGAATGTGAATGATGAATGTCAAATGAAAGATCTTTCTGTTATAGCTGGGTTGTCTTAGTTTGATAAAAGCATCTAAAATATAAAACCAAGCAGGGTATAAGTATGCATTCCTTTCCCAGGGATGCATCATATAAGCCCTTTGCACTCTATGATTAAAATGAAAAAGGGTTGGGCCAGAGAAGATCTGAAATGGATTTTTGTCACTGAGCAAGCCTATTAAAATCACTCCGCTTCACACAGCATGATGTTTAAACAGAGTTTGTTTGGAAGCGTGGGTCATTGTGGGGCAGGCTTGCCCACATATGCAGCACACAAGTATAGGCTGAACTAAACAACAAAATTGAACAGTAAGGAGATGTTATGAAGAATTTTCACAAGATCTTAAATAGGATGGAGAAAAGAAATATCTCAAAGATTCCACTATCTTCACAGTTAGCTGCTGTCCCAGCCAAAAATGTAGGACACATTTAATATAATTTCACTGTATAATGTAATCAGACTGTCTGAGGGATATCTTATGCTACTCTGATAGTCAACAATCAAGTGTGGTCAAGGACAGTCAAATTGTTTTATTGCACATAACTTGGCAAAGGCTAAGGAAAAACGTGTATGAATTTAATGGCTCAAGGCTTTTATTACTCACCCAATAGGTGATTTTTAAAATGTACTTCCTTGCCTTCATGTCAAATGCAAAGTGAAATGGATGGCTTTAAAAATCATTACTTGGAGAGAGGGAGAGAAAAAACAGCATTCCTCTGATGTCAGCCTCCAAATTAGTCTAAAGAGAACCAGAAGGCTAGCAGAGAAAGTCCTAGAAGACTCAGAAGATCTGTAAAGTGTGACACTACAGGACACATGTCAATCCATGTCAATCCATGTACCATTAAAAGACAGGCTCATGGAAGGGTTAGTAACTGGACAACTGGAGAGCAACTCCTGCCCTGCAAGACTGCGTGCTGTTTAATGGAGCATCAAGATTAAACGCGCTTAAATAATCATTCTGTAGAGGTACTTTAGATATCTATATTTAATCTTTCTTTAATGAAAAGAAGTTCACAGGATTGACTCAGGAAAAGAAGGAATTTGTATGATTTCTGTATGAGAATGAGAACAAACATTTGATTTGGGAGGGAAATAACAGGTTTGGGGAAATGCATTCCCATTCTACAGAATTGGAGGGTTTTTTTTCCGAAATCATCATCAGATTAACAAAAAGGATACAAGAAGAAAATCAGAATTATTTTTTCCTTTCAATTACAAACCACAGGAGAAAATGTTAGTAAAATGAACCTTTAACACGTGATTCAATTTTTATTAAAATTCTGCTAGCACAATAGAAAGTGAAATAGTGTTGAAATTAGATAGAATGTAGGAATTTTATATATATATATATATATATATATATTGACCAATATACTGCACTTTCAAAGCCTTTATAGATGTTCTACTTCATGTAGGTCAGGTAGCCACGCTGGGAGTGGCCAGGACAATTCCTTTGACAACCCACAGCAATCTCTACAGGATAGAGATTATACTATAGATTTGAGATGGTAAGGAGTGTGAATGGCCAGAGTACAGCCACCTGAAGTATGATTTAAGCAGAAGATCATAACTGGTATACTACAGCTCATGCAATAGTTCCACAGAGTCTCTGTCAACTGTGAACAACCAACTTGATTTAAATTTCTATTACAAAAAGCCACAGAGCTGGTGCCCAGCCTCAGACAAATTTCCCATTGACTTGGTGACGGTTGAAAAGGTGGAGCTCCACCAGCTGGAACCTAACCTGCAGAAAGAACCTGGCTTTTCCAAAACTAATCTGATCTATCACTAACTCTAACCCTGTACATCTTGTAAAACTTGACAAGATCATGTTGAAGAGCAAAAGGGCTTTAATGCAGGATGTTATGGAAGTGACCACTGACTTCAGATTGTACACAGCCGTACGAGGTAGGTTGGCTGACTTATGTCAGGAGATTTGCCCTGGAGGCATGGAGATAATTCTTTGGCTAGAAATAGGCGGAAAGAGTAATTTGTACTCCAATTAATTTTTTAAATTTTTTTTTCTGGATTATCTCTGGCTTTTATCATGAGCTTGATATCTTTCATATGGTCTTCATAAATTTACTCTGCACAGTTAAAGTTGTTTGAGGAGTTTAAGCTTAAAGCAGGATTGAAATGTTTTAAAGGACTTCATAATGACACAGTAGAAGCATAGCAAATCCCTTGATAGCCTAAATGGATGGAAACATTCTAGAGTACAAATGAGTTAGAGGTTAATTCATGGCACCTTGTACAGGCCTAGGGAATTCTATGTCTTAGAAATGGCTCTGCATCATGAGCAATCTGCTGGATGGGAGAAACTCTCTCCTCACTCCACAGAGTAAGTATTAAAGGGAGGGAATCTTGATTCACTGGTCTCCCCATTGCAGTGTCATTATTGTCAAAGAGATTGGAGAAGGTGAAGGACATCCCTCTGTGTACTGCAAGCTTTGGAGAACATACCATGTGCCATAGCAAGAGCCCAGAACCCAGGAAAGAGGTGGGTTAACATTGAAAAGATTTTAGAATTAAAAAATAACTAAATGCAGCCAGTCACAGAAAGAAGGTTTAGGATTCCTCTTCTGCTGTGAGAAGTGACCAAAGTGTCCCTGGTAGTTAGAGTTGGGAAAGTTTGCTATACTCCTCAGAAATAAGGACCTGGAAGCAGGTTTACATCTTATGCGTAAAGAACAGAACTTGTAGTAAATAGGATATTGTTAGAATCAAAAGCAGCCTCTACAAGGCATCATTGCTGGAGAATTTCCGGCTGTCCTTGACCTTCTAGTCACTTCTAAAAGATGGACTGCAGAAAGACAGGGGCTTCAGTGAGCATGCAGACACTTACTCTTTCTCCAAGTAATCAGCAAAGGCTGGAACTGTTCTTTCCTCTAGGGAATCACCTTTTGGGTTTTTTTATGTTTGTAGACGACCCCTGTGCAATAGCCCTTACCTTTCCCAGTATTTCCTTTCGTTGATACCAAATACAACCTTTTGCGGAGGCTGCAGGATGAGGAAGTCCATGTGCTTCCATGTGCTCGACACATTGTGAGTGTTTCACTTTTGTGGTGGGTTAACCTTGTCAAACAGCAAACTCCTGCCCAGCTCCTCGCTCATAACCCCTCCTCAGCAGGGCAGGGGGAGAAAATGAGAAAGCTCGTGGGTCAAGATAAAGGCAGGGAGATTGCTTACCAGTTACCGTTGTAGGCTCAATGGACTCAAGTTGAAGAAAGTTAATTTAATTTATTTCCAATTAAAATGCCATCTGGCAGTAAGACACAAAGATATACATCACCTTTCCTCCTCTCTATTCCAGGCCCAACTTCATTCTTCCACTCCAGACTCCTGTACCTGCTCCCCAAGCAGCACAGGGGGCATTTATGGTCAGAACATAGAGATTTCTCTCTCCTGCTCCTTCCCTCTCACACTTTTCCTATGCTTTGTCGTGGGCTCTTCTCACAGCCTGGAGGCCTTCAGGAAATATTTGCTCCTTCATGGGCTCCCGATGGGCTGCAGCTCCTTCAGGACTATCTGCTCCACCCTGGAGCTCCTCCTCTGACCCTGGTGTTGCCTCTGCTGTTTTACATTCCTTTTTGTTCCCACCTTCTCTCTCTCAGGTGCTGTCTCTGCCTCTCTCTGTGATACCTTATCACAGAAGCACCACCTGATGGGCTCCTCTGTGTCCTGCAGTGGGTTCTGCTGGAGCCATCAAGGGTCTGGAATGGGGCAGCTCCTGGTACCTGCTTGCAGAAACCACTCTTGCCACCCTGCCTCTGCCATCAATGCAACCCAATACACCCAATACAACTCTGCTATTATTAAAGTGAGGTAAAAGTGTTTTGACCCGTAAGATTTGGAAACATTGACATTTTTTGCTCACTGCACTGTGAATATTCAAGCCCTTGTTATGATAAAAAGGAGAGCTTTTTGATACTATTAACTTGTCTACTTTTTTTACTGTCCTGTTCAAAGGACAAAGCATGCGCTCTCCAGCTGTGTTCCACGAGATCTTTTGTTTGTGTAGAAGTTCTGGGGATTTGAGCAGAGGGCACATAGCTGGATTTTGTGGCTCTCCTATGTGCAAGACTGCCTGCTTTTCCTACTAAAAAAAATACAGAGCTTGATCTTGAAAAGAGTGTTGCACAACCACCAGTCACAAGCTGTGGTTGTTGCAGCTTCCTCATCAATATCACCTTCTGAACATTAACCATCTACCCAGGCTGTGCGGGTCCCCTCCTAATGGTGGGAAAGCAACCAGCAGACAGCTGGTGAGAGAGCTGCTGTGAGGTGGGCATAGGAGCTCCTGCCTTAGCATTTTCTTTGTGAAGATTAAAGGTGCAAGTGTGTCAATCATTTTCTCTGTAAAGGTCTGAAAAGGTTGTCAGAGTTCAGTATTTTTAGCTCTTTAGCAGATTATCTCTTTCATTTTTAGAGGTAGCAATAGTTCTTAGGTTAAGAGGGAGACAAAAGCCTTATTAGTTTTGGAATTTCAAATGAACTCAATAAGGCATTGAGGAGAAGATTTTTTTCCATAGGAACCTGAAAACTTACTTAAAGGATGTTGTGAAAAACAAGAGAAAGCCTCCTGCTTAAGGGTCTCTGTGCTAACAATATACAAATACAAGTGTCTGAGTCTGGCCGTGGAGCTTGCTGTGCCCCAGCCAGCACAGCCCAGCCCCTGTGGTGTTTCAGAGCCCACAGCATTTCAGAGATGGAGGATTAGAAGTGCCAAGTGTTCCTGTTGAATCCTGTGCTCGTGGAGAGGTCGAGTTAAAGGGCCACAACTTCAAGGCCTTTGCCCAGGCAGATGACCCCTTACCAAGGACTCGGGGCAGAGACCTCACAGGGAGTTGCAAGACTTCTGCTGCTCATGGCCCTCAGGAGTGTTGCTGCAGGCAACAGAGAGGTCTCAAGGGGTCTTACATGTCCCACTCACCAAAAATGTAGATACATTTCTTATTTGGTCAAAAGAAAAACTCAATATGAAGGTGTAGGAACTTTTTATTGTAATTTTCATCCTTTTCCCCGAGTTAAAGCCTTGCTGAAGAGATGTCATCTCCTATCTGCCCTCCAACATAACTCTGTTTTTCCTGATTATTTCAACTAGACTTTTGTTGTGGGATTTTTGTTTTTGTTTTGTTGTTGTTTTTTATTGTTTCTTTTGGGGGGCTTTGGGAGTGTGGTTTGATTGTTTGAGTTTTTACCCCTTCCAGGATACGATAAATTCAACCACTGCCTAGCAGATTGTCTATATCAGGAAATGGGATCTTCACCATGATGGTGTTTGGGAACTGGGGATCACTTTTTCTTTGAAGCAAAAGCCTTTGTGTTGCACTTACACTTACAATGAAGCTCATTATTGATGCATGATGCTCATCCAGCAGACCCTGAGTGTACTGGTGAATCAAGTGGCTGCTCCAAGAGAGAGCACTTGGGACAGAGAGGACTTGGAGTCCACTGAGAAGCATTGCATTCCCACGTGGCCTTTCACCCTATTTCATCCTGCCCTTCATGTCAAGGGAAAGCTTTTTGCAGGACCTCTGCCTGCTAGCTTTCCATCACTGAGTTATTGCTGAAATTTTCTTCCTTTACACTTTCTGTAAATGTGTAAAAGAGAAAGGAAAGATGAAAAAGTATATTGGAATTTTATACTGAGCACATTTCTTTTGATAGTCTAATCTAGAAAAATGAGCACATATAATTTTGCAATTATAAATATGTGAAATAAACACATTAGTTAAGAAGTTAGGTTTTCAAAAGTGCTAATTGCTAACCAAATGCATTTTACAATGTTTTAATGAGCACTTTTTCATATCATTTTAATATCCATTAGCTATATTCATACTAGTAATGCTAATAATGTGCAAAGCCATTAGTTAGCTACAAAGTCAATAATGGATGATACTGATTCCAAGCCTCCACTGTACTACAAGAGTGATACTTTTTTGGTAGAGTGGGAAGGTTAACTTGAATTTTCATCTGGCTGTGTGAATGAAGATGTTCATGTAGGCTACAGAGATGAATGTGGGGTCATTTATTAAGGGCCTATGAACCAAAGCAGGCATACTGCTTCACCTCTTCTAGAAGCAGAAGTTAGCTTCAAAGCCAATTACACTGCCTCCTGAGGAGGGTTACGAACATTTCTATTCAGGGACTCTATCTCAGATGACTTGTAGACTCCTTCATTAGTAATTTCTCATTAAGAATTTTCAGCAACCCTTCTTGCTGAGAAGTTTTTAAAGATAACTCTGGAATATTTCTTTTGATATGCTATCTGAATGGATAGCATATAGATTATCCTGTTGTTCCTCTTTTGAAAACAGTCACTCTTATTTTGCTAAATATATCTATAAGATGTAATCATTGTTTGGGTGGTGGATTGAACAAGAATGGTTATGTGGAGAAATTCTTGTTGAAGTTGTACTACAGTTGTAGCCCCATTTTATTGCTTGCTTTAGGAAAACATTTATAAGGTTATTTGCAAGTAAAATATTTTATTATACTAATATCAGGAAGATTTTATGCTACTAGTAAAATGTGTGCATTATTTTAGAGACTGTTCCTGGATTGTAAAATTAACCATATACCTTGTAAATCTCAGAAAGAAGAAGCCTCAATGGTTGTCTCAGATACGAAGCATACAGTTTTTAATAATAGTATAATAGTGTGTTCCTTTTTAATTTTTAATTTATTTAAGCACAATTTCTACTCTAACTTAAGGCCTACAAAATGCAAATATTGAAAACTTCTTTAATACAAAGCCACACACTTGACTTCCTGCTTAGTATCTTTCATCTGTTTTATGTTCTTTTGCAGGGTGTTAACTTTGGGGAATAAACTGCTCTTGGCTCTAAAAATGAACTCAGTCCACATGTGCATGAAATGAATTGAGCTCATTGTGGTGCTGATTGAACTGTAATTAGATGCAAGATTGATACATACAGGAGAAACTGTTCCATGTATCTCATCTGTCTCTGGTAATACCTCTTTAATCTCTTTACCAGATTTGATTTTTCCCTAGCAAACCAACATATACCTATTGAGTAGGTTAGGTTATTCTTTCAGTGAAAGATCCAGATGGGATGAGCAGAGTAAACGTGGACAGGACAGATTAATATCTCTCAAGTCAGTGAAGCACCAGCAGAAATTAATTTGTGGCAAAACTCCTGTATCTTCTTGTGCCTACAGCAGGGGAAAGCCACAGCCAACAAGAAAATGGAGTGGAATATAACAGCCCATGTTGCATGTTCCTGTGACCCTGGGTGCTCCTTCTCTTTATCCCTCTGGAAATTGTGATGTGAGGACTAATTTCTGGTGGGACTTTCACTGAGAGGGGGAATTTGGGGAATGGAGGGCTCTTAAGGAAGATAAAAGCATTATGCAGCAAAATTAGAGACTTGAAGCCCACTACAAATCTGCAGAGACTTGAGGAGTGATTCCTCACCAAAGTGAACTAAATCAGAAGTAACTCCATTAGAGGAGGCAGTTTAAAACCTGTGTGAAGGAGATCAGAAGTGGGCCCCATGTGGGAAAACACAAAGCACTTTAGATAATTGTGTGGAGAGCAGGGAGCAGAAAAAAGTAATATCCTACCTGACAGAAATCTTGATAACCTGGAAAACGAGGTGATCGCCAAGAATGTAAACATCCTGTCTTGAAAAAACAAGACCCAGACAATCTCTTGACATTTATGAAAGACTTGTTCTTCTAATGAAATTAAATACTAAAGAAATTGTAACATGTCTGAGTAGTGCTAGTGCTCCACTAGGAAGGAAGAGGACTCATAAAAGTGATCTTTACCTTGGGGAGGGGGAAGCCAAACTAGGAGGAATCAGCTAAAAGGATGGTAATAACCTTTTGTTTTGTCCTGTAATGTCAGTGACCTGGACTCAGAGGAAGAATTTATTCCTGAAAAATGCTTCTACAGAAGAAGGAACACAAGTATTAATCTCCTGCAGATCAAGGGACTACTTTGGAAATAGAATGCAAGTCTCCTGGGGCTTGGATTCTAGAAACGAACTGTTGTTTGGAACAAACACCCTTGAGCTGGGCTTAATCCATGGTACTGCCACTTGGGAACCAACTGAAATCTGTTTAGGCCCATATCCTGTGTCTACAAGTACTGGAATCAAATGCTGACAGTACCCAGTAGTGCATAATTTAAATCTTACTCCCTATTGAAGTCATTGGCAAAACTTCCACTGACTTCAATAGGCCTGGATTAAGCTTTCACTGAATGTCATGAGAATTTGAAAAGCAAAATCAATCCAAATTTTACAAACTGTTTTTGTTCTGGATCAAACCAAACCCATAACTTAAAAAAACCACAAAACTTTACAGTGAATGAAATAAGGATAAGGATTCGTATTCGGTGTCTAAATGCTTTTCCAGAAAGTATTAAAAACTGAGTCACTTAGGGAACTACAGCAATAATAAGAGTTGTGTAAATACCATGTAGCAAAAAATATTCCATGGCTAGTCTGCTCTTTTTTGGCACAATCCTTCTGGAGAAACTTATACATTTATTTTGCTGTTGTAGCTCAAGACCTCCTGGTGAGTAATTCCTGCTCTGCAGATGGTATATGATGTAGATGATTCTTTAAGTCCAATTTCAAGCTGTAGTTCTGTGGTTTATCACAAAGTGTTTTGCTGTAGTCTGATGGCAGGGACTCTGAGAAACCAGTCTCCAATGTTAATTTTCAAATAAATCCAGTTACTTCATGGGTATGTACCTCACTATTAATTTACAATTTAAAACCAACAAGAAACAGGAGTGCCTGACTGTAGAGAATGTTGTTCCCTTCCAAACCCCACGTACACCATGTGTATAGCCACAGGGTCAAGGTTGCAGAAGTTTGTGAAACTGGTTACACTGCAGAGATTTCTTTTGACAAAATATCATTTAATCTTATTATAAAAAACATACCAAAACAAATTCAGTGGCACAAACTACCCTTATGTAGAAATGGCAAACCTATTCAGACCATTAATAAACCGTAGCTAGAGATGTATGGAATGGAAGGTGACCCGAGTTTCCCCCCATGGTTTAGGGGATTATTCTGGCACACACTGGATAGATGTTTGTCAACAACAGCTATCCCCAAATCTCATAGCAGTGACCTCTTGTCCTTGCTGCAGCTCCCTTAGGATCAGAAGGAAATTTCCTACTTTCTACTAAGAAAGATGAAGGCCCTATTTCTTCAGAGAAGCAGCAGCTAGAAGAAACAGTTCATCCACTTAACAGAAGTCACTCCTGCTCTGGTGTTGTTACTGCCTGTGAGAGGACCAGTCTTTCCGCTCTTACCAGTTGAACTATATTGGTAACGCTCCATCCCTCAGTCCTGTCTTTGAGTTGTCAACATTTTTCTTTGGCTTTAGTAGTGACATAATGGGCTAAGTAGGGCTCAGGCAGATACTGGATTTCTACGGGGGCACCAGAATAGGACTGCAACTGCTGTGATCACTCACCAGCATGCCAGACCTGGGCTGCCCTTCTCTGGCTATACGCTTTCTCTCCTGTCCCCCGCTGCCCCAATAATCCCACCTCCCCTTCCCCTGGACAAAAGGAGTTGCCCCTTCTGTCTCGGCTACGTCTTAGTCTCCTTTTGCCTCCCACCCGTACCTGGCACGCTGCAAGAGTTCCTGGTACACAACCACTGTGTGTGATCAAGGCCTTGGTGAATACAATTATGCTTTTCTGACGCTTCTCATAAAACAGTGTCAGCTGTATGCTGTTTCTCAGTGATTTTTGATTACACCTGAAGATTTGAAAACAGTTATGTAGTCAAAATGTTTCTACTTGTGTGTTTCACTTTCTGAGATTTTGCTTTTGCAAAATCTTTGCAAATCTTTGCTTTTATTCCTATTACATTTCCATTATTTTCTGGCAGGTCTTTTTTCTTTTTCAGTGAGTGTGAGAATTTTACCTATCATATTGCTCAGAAGAAGAAAACTTATCTTTTCAAATATTTATGGGAATAAAATAATAATGCTATTATCCACACTCTTGATTACCAGGATTATCTCATTGTATATATACAGATCCTCCAGATAGGCAGATTATGTGATCAGAAGGTTCTTAGTGGGCCCCGGGCTCACAGCGCACATTAAAGCGGATCAAGCCTGCTTTAATTCATGTGCTGATTTGCAAATGCTCCTGCTCTTTCTCAGGAGAATTTCTGAAATATGTTATTGATTTGGGGCCCAGTGCAGTGCCCACTGAGGTGGATGGACAGCCAATGACTTTGCTGGACAATAAACTGGGGCTGGCTTAAAGTAGCAATATGCAAAGAAACATAGATTTCACCCTTCTGGGGTTAGAGGCACCTCAGTCTTTCACATATGTTGGTGGACCTTGAATATCACTTTTTTTTTTTTAATATTGTTAACAAATGCCTCTAGAATCTAGTGAGAATGTCTCATTCTAACTACACACAAATCTGAGGTGTTTAAGGGAGCATAGGAGAGGGCCAGCTGTGTCCCATAGAGTATAGAAAGGAAGTGGAACGACTGTTTTGGCTGACCGACTGAAGAGTTTTCAGGCAGGCAGTGGGACTTAATTACAAAGTGGGTTTCCAAAAATCTGACATCTCTCCATGGCTCAACTAGCATGTAGAAGTTTGAGCAGTGAATAGAGGAAACTACCCTCCAAATGTGTCTTGGCCATCAACTTTTTTTTTTAAGAAATATGATTGCTTTTTGACTAGGATATATGCTCTGAATCTCTTAAGCACTTTGAGAAACTTCCTATATAGAATTTGAAAACATAATAATATGTGAAGGACTCCTTTGAAATTAATCGTGGGGGCAGAACTGAAGTGAAAACCATGCTGAAATACCAATATCGTTAAATTTTCTTTTCCACTTACTCTATTTCTGAATGTGCTTGTTGCTCCTGCTCTTTGTTATGTGTGTTGGCAAATAATAGAGCTAGATGTCAAGAAACATGGAGCTCAGCAGTGGAGAGTGTTGTGGGGTAGGAATAAGGTTTTTGATATTGAGTCCAAAGCAAAGGCAGGAGAGAAGTGGAAAGGTCTTTTTACTTAAGAATACCAAAGAATATGAAAATTGTGGATGATAAATGAGAAATAGAAGAGAATATGTGAATAGATCCCTCAGAAGGTCCCTCAGAAGGAGTGAGCAATAGGAATAGATGCAACAGTTGAGGAAAGGACCCCTGTGGGTGGGGGAAACATTGCTGCACATCATAAACACAGGTAGAATAGCCGAGTTTAAAATTCAGGGATAGGAAATAATTGAAAAAGGGCTTTAGAAAGTAATGTCAGTCAAAGAGAAATGACAGTAGGGTGAGTTCGGTAGCAGTGTTTTGAAAAGATGAGGCTCTGGTAATTTCATTGGATTTTATTCCTTTCCTCAGTCCTTCTCTTGTTTCACAGGGAGGAGGGTAATCTATCATTTATTTATATTTTAAATGTAACTATCCCACGCATGAGATGAAAATAAGAGCTGGTCATGTTTGGCTCCAGAGTCCACCACAGGCATAGGGTCCTATGAGAAATCCTCTATTTGTCAGGCCTCTGATATTATTCTCTGACAACTTTATGCCATGGCAGCCTAACCTTCTCTGGGGTGCAGCAACTGGCCTGGTTGCAATGCCAAGCTGCCCAGTTTAATTCAGTCTTCCCTGAATGCCAGCTTTTAGTGTAGGAACAGTGCAATGAAACAGAGGTGAACTTATTTGACTACAGCCACAAAGAAAAAGCACAGCCTTCCAAAATAGCTTCTGTATGTCCTTTTGGTGGTCTGCTTAGTGTTCTGGCCCAAATAAAAGGAACATATCTTCCAAAAATACTATCTTGGAGGCAGACGGCAGTGTGCTTTCCTAAGGGCAAAGCTGAGAAGCAAAAGACAGTATTGTTGAGCAAGACCCTTCTTTTTTTGTTTTTAATTTAAGAAAGACCAGTTTGGTTAAGCTTGGGCTGGATGGCTTTCAAATGCAAATCCTCTGGGCTACTTTAGGTGAACTTGATATCGTCTTTGAGTCAGACTAGTCTCTTAAAATGCAGCAGGACCAAAAAAGGACTTGTGATTAAGGAGACCGCACATCCTTGGTGTCCTGGAAGCGCGCCAGGCTATGAGATGATATTTCAGTCCTTTGCATTCCTAAGAATGTCCTTTTGTCCCATGAAAGGCTGACATCTTCCTGTGTCATAACGAAATGATGAGCCAGGAAGAGGGGTGTCTGTCTAATGAATCAGTCTAGAGACCAAGGGCTCCTGGTAGGCTGATTGACTGTTGCTTTTCTAGTCTCTGAATAAAGGGGTGTCAGGCTCTGAGGCTAATTCCTGTCCTCTGGCTGCCCCCTGTTGGCTGATCCACCATAGAATCGTAGAATTGCCTGGGTTGGAAGGGACCTGGACCTGGAGTCCCTCGTGTCTTACAGTATTTGCAAGGGCTGGACACAAAGGAAAAAGATGATCAAGGAAAGTCACCGCTAAATGACAGAATTGTATTTTTCTCTCTTCCTTAATGTGACACGAAGTGTTTGTCTCTCTTGCCAAACTCTGTATGGTTTAAGATTAAAAGGGCAATGATCATACAGATCATCCTCCTTCTGGAAGCTGGCAGTTACTTTAATTTCTGGATAGATATACTTTCATTTCTGGTTCAGATTTTCTGTCAGTGGCTTTCCTGCACACAAAACCTCCTGCGCCAAAATCATTGCTAACTTTTTAAGTATAAAATGGCTATATCTGCTAAAAACCACCCTTGTATGAAGCAACTGCATCCAAAATTCCATACAGATAAACTATTCTCTGTTTAGGTTAACCATATAGAAATGTGAATGCCAGAAGGTGTGCCCTCAGCTATTCAAGTACAAGTTGCACTGCAGCGCATGGGAACTCCAGCTAGCTTACTGAGGGCAGAACTGAGGCATTTCTGCTGTAAAGCAGCTGGGAAAGATATGTCATTTTTCAGCCACAGTAACTTAACTCCCCATAGATCCTTGTTTAGAAGGACATAAGAATTCTTTGCTTAGACTAGAGGGCCATCTAGCTCAGTATACTGAAGCTGATAGAGCTACCAGCAGATGCTTAGGAAAAGCACATATAAGCACAGAGCACATACAGCATGATCTTTCTTTTGGTACATCCTCTTACCATTTTTGTTAAACCACCATTTTTGAGACTTATTATGCAGAGGCTGCATAAGGGCTGTCACATTTATAGCTACTGATGGACTAAATTATTGTCTAAAAGTTGCTGTGTTACTAATGCACATTCATGTGGAGCCCTGCTAACTGCTAACTAACTGCTACAACTGCATGGACTTAGCAGCTGTAGATGCTTGTCTTGACCATTTTTTGACTAATACATCGTAAGTCATGCAGTGATCTTCCATTCTGGAGCCATTTCCATTTCTATTTTCACAACTAGGATCCTCACGTGCTCTCCCCTCTTCCTCAGCATGGTGTGTAGGCAATTCGCATCCAGAAAACACCGTCTGACCTACATCACATGGCAGCTGTGTGTAGCTGTCCTTTCAAGAGATGCCAGGAGGTCAGTTAATTGACACACTGTCCAGAAAGTTTCTAGCTATGGGCAGAAGCAGTATTCCATAAGTCTATGAAGTGGGGAAATACGTGGAATGGCTGTCTTGTTTTGTCCTTTAAGGCATGCAGCAGGAGCAGGAAGAACCCTGTTCATAGCTCCAAGCTGCAGGATTACAGACATAAAGGTAGCTATAGTGATGACCATAGTAACTTAGAAGTCAACCCTACCAGTCTTATCTTGTGTGACTGCATAACAAAGTCTGGAAATTAGAAGTATTTTGCAGCAAGGCAAGTTACAGAACTTCCTCAGGCCTCCAATTGAAGGTAATGATGAAGTAAAATAGAGCCAAGAACAAAAAGTCCAAACACAAAGCAGCAATGAGGGCAAGGCTTGCAAGGAGGTAGGAAGAAGGGTTGTGCTACATAGGGAGAAGAGCCAAGTAAGAACCTCCAGTGACTCAAGTTGTCAGAAAGAGCATGTGCTTCTACCAGAAGATGTATAGGAGGTGAAGAGGGATGGGATAAGCAGCAGTGTTATGATACATTTTACATGCAACTGTTGACAGAAATAGTCAAAGATCATGGTGTAAGGGAGAATTACTCTTTTGAGACAAGGAATGGATAGAAATAGGATGTCCAGCAAAGGTAATGGAAAAAATTATGCACGCTAGCATGGATTCTTTCTGTCCAATATGTGCCAGTTTGCTGCATTCGCAGATGGTGTATCAAGGGAGCCCCAGTGGCCAGTTACAGCAATTCCTGTACTAATGCGAACAGAGCTTTTGATTTCATGGTTTGAAATAAAATGATCCAAATATAATTACACAAGCTTATTAATTTATTTGTTATGGGTCGGTAACCCTTCATAGTCTATAGCACCAGTTACAAGAAGGGCCAGGGGGATTAAGGCTTGAATTTAGTACAGTTAGATTCCTATATGGAAATTGGAAGAAACGAAGCACTAAATTGCATGTTTTATGATGATATCTTATTAAGAAACAATTAATGCCCAACTTTGAAAGCACTAAATTCATTCTGAATAGGAGCGGTATAAGAAGAACAGCCTCATGAAGGTTTGAACTGAATGATATATACACTGTTTATGCCCATCTATACTGTCCTGGAAAGATGGATAGATAGTGAAAGTTCCCAGTGCAGGATAGCTATTTGCGGCCAACGTAACATGGGCTTTCTGTCTGTTCAGAGAATTTCTACAGGGGTGCTGGCAGCATTACTGGCAGATTTACTAAAGTCAGGGAACAGCATAAAGCATGGCAGCCCATGTTCCTCCTTATGACATCTGATGCTTTGTCCTCAGGGCTCCAGGAGCATTTCAGATCTCAGTACACAGAGGTATTAAGATTCTTCTTCCACAAAATGAAAAGGAGGTTGTTGGATCAGACTTCTTCTATTCCTAATGCATTAGGCTGTTAGCGTATGAGGTGGGTGCACTGAGTGAATGACTATAGTCTAGTCACATTTCACTGCATTTGGGGGCTTAAACAAGATGAAGAAGCTGTCCTACCCAACTTCAAAGAGAACAGAGCTGAAGGGAGTCATGTGTTTAGTCTGTCCAATTGGGTGCTGCCTAAAACACACGGAGTCTTTTTTGACACTCTAAGGGAGTTATTATTTCTGTGAGCCAGAGTGGAGAAACCACTTGATCAAATGCATGAATGTTACAATATGCTTTTCTGGCATGCAAAAGGTGGCATGGCAGGCACATAACTGGTGTTGTCAGTTAGACCTGAAGGTAGTTGGGATCTTCACAAAGAACACCTCACAAGAGCTCAAATGTTCACCATTGTGAACTTGTTTTGAGGCCAAGACCCAGAAGCAAGAGAACTGCAGGCTGACTCAAAATCCTCCAACTATCTCTTATAGGCTTTTATCTTACATGGTGATGCAAAACATTACCTTGTGTTTCTTCCTTGAAAACTGTCTTGCTGTCTGTAATTCAAAACTAAGGGAAAAACTGTTCGGCAGGGATAAAAATTAAATCTCATTCTTTTTTCTCCCTGGTGTTTTCTCTACTCAGCTCATGAGCAGGATACATATAATGGCTATGTCAGTGTTAATGGTGGAGTCCATGAATACAGCTTCAACCCAAAAGGCACATTATGCCTGAGTGACAAACCTCCATAACATAGGCCTGCTCATAAGCTTAATGTTAGACAACAAGGCAAAGGGGCTTTCATTAGAAGGAGGAGATATGAGGTTGAACCCTCATAGCTCAACATGGACGCTGTTTTCTGGGTAAGTGTCCTAAAGGATGTGGGACAATGTTTCAATTCCTTTTCCAGAGTTTGTAGTAGATTCTTTTGTTGAGGTACATATAGTCAATGGGAGATGGCAACTTTCAAACTGCAGAGCAAGCATGATTATTTATAGAACTTTTCCATCCGTGTGCTGTAATTAAAAAAAAAAACCAAACACCTGGGTAATGGTGATGTCTCTAGCCTTTTGATGGAGAAAAATCTTGCTGTTAAATTCAATGAGTATTCCATTTTTTAGAGGATCTGGACTATTATACCTGTCTGTAATGCTTTTTCTAAATTGGAGTAAAGATGATGCATTTGTCTAGGGCAGTAAAACTGAATCCTGCAGGTGATTATTTTATTGGAATTCATAGAAGCTTATTATAGAAATGTGAGAAGGAATCAGGGCATCAGTTTAGAATGAGAGAAAAAACTGACCCTAACGTTCTTTCAGCACTGAAATGAAACCCAAAGTTATTTCACATTAATTTTATAGAAGGAATCTTATCAGGTCTCTACTCATGCTTGACATTTTGCCAAGTTCTTTACCTTCCGGTGCTTTTCTCACTAGATACAATGAAATTTAAGCTTCATAAGTTGCTTGGGGCCTCTTCCAAATCCCAACCCATGATTTCAGAACCTACTTTCCTGATTCTGAAGGTCCTGTTGCTGAACCCAGATCTTTCATGAGTCTCTAGCTGGGGTATGCCTGCCATTGCATCCAAATGCCACAGCTTTCAGGGCAGCTAGAGTGCTGAGGATACTTCAGTATCGCAAGATACAGCGAGCAATAGGTTCACTGAAGGTCGTGATAAAGGGCATCTAGGGAAATGTGAAGACTGGTTTACACCTCAGTGATTTCTGTGCAATGTAGAAGCATAGAATAGAATCATTTAGGTTGAAAAAGACCCTTAAGATCATCGAGTCCAACCGTAAACCTAATACTGCCAAGTCACCTACAAAACCATGTCCCTAAGAGGACATACAGTATTCATTAGTAGTCTTCCCTTACCGCTGCAGATAGCATAGATAAACTAGCTTTACACTACCAAGGTGCTGCTCAGTGCAGCAGGACGCAGCAAGGCTACATGTTAGGCTTGGGGGGCTGAAGTAGCTCCCACTCAGACCACTGGTACATCAGCTTCACCCGTTAGGGATAGATGAGCTGTCTGGTTTAAAACTAGTTTAGCTCTGCTTGCACAATATCTGCCTTCAGTGCTGTCAATCTGTTACATTAACCCAATTCTTGCAAATAAAAATTGGGAACAGGGACAGCTGCCATTGCTGAAGGGAAAGAGAGACTTCAGGCTTTGGTTAACCATTGAGCTAAGGAATTGATGTAGGCCAAGAGCTTCAATATTGCCCTGACTATTGAGGTATTCAGTGTTATTGCTCGGCTTGCATGAAGAAAGTTGAAGGGAACCTCTTAGCAAAGAGTGAAAAAACTGACCCTGCTAGAAGCAGGAGTTGGGTTGGCAATGGTTAGGTCAAAATCTCGCTCTCAGGAGAACACTTAGGAGAAACCTCCTCACCATGGCTGCACTACAGGGCTGGTCATTTTAAAAGTGAACTTCTTATGTGATAGTCTTTCCATATATTTATTCCCTGCAGCCTGCATTTGGCTGCTGAAATACAGCTGATGCACTGGTGCTGCTGAGCCCACAGTGCTACAGTCATAACTCTTCTTTCTATTGCATTACACAACTCCTCATCGAGACCTCATGGCTGCAGTGTCAGGTTTGAATTAAAACATCATAAAGAAGTCTTTGGGGAGCAGGAGACAAAATTATTCTGAAAGCAATGCAGAATCACAGGAGAAATGAGCCTCTGACTGCTTGTAGGTACCCAGGGCATGATTCAGGTGACCAAGAAAGACTAGCCAAGGATTAGGCAGGTGCTATATAGTAAGCTTGGTTTCTTTGAAATATACATAGGGGTGCTAATTTGTGGTATGCTTTTTTGAGTAGCATTGCTTGAATTCCGCAAGAAAAATAAAAAGATGCAACTAAAAAAGAAGAGTGCTGAGACAGGAAGAAGAAAAACCAGTGTACCTACTTCAAACCTTGTTTGAAACTCCTTAAAAGGTTTCTGATATCAGGGGAAAGTAATAAACAAAACTTATTTCCAAAACTTCTGGGAACATAGTTAATGACTAATGTAGTAAGTTTGATTTTGATATAGAACACCAGAATGTGGAGCAGAGCAGGACAAACAGCGATCCACCTAATGGTTATCACTCTGCCTACACTTAGAAAATTACAAAGACTACACCTGGTTTTGTGTTTTATTCCTGAAAGACTTGATTCACCACCAGATTACTTCCACCTTTTGCTAGGGTAACTCCACTGATTTCAGCTAAATACAGTGAAGTTATTCTGAAATGATAGAACAGTGATTTAAAAAAAATATCTTGTAATAGTACTTGATTTAGAAATGTTTGATTTATAAACGGTGCATTCCAGTGGTTGCGGTTCTTAAGAATTAAGACAGTCAAATCAACAGATTGACAACAATACCTTTGTCTCTTTGTGAGAGAGGGCCCCTCCTGTTGCATTATCTCCTGCCAGTCTGTCTGGGTTCCAGCTGGTCCCCACTGCTCCCTAGTCCAGCAGCAGCGTTAGTTCACTGCACGTAGGATAAGCCATTTCATTCATGGCTTTGAGCCAGAGCTGCAGACTGCCGAGGAAGGGAAGGGCCTGACACTGCCTCCCATTGCTGCAAATGAGGATAACTCTATTGATTTCAGTGGCATTGGGCAGCTTTAGAGCCAGAGAGGAGCCTGGCTTGCTGGGATTTGGTCCCGTATGGGGAAGGACAAGTCCCAGCATCCCTTGAGCATGTACATGGAGTTAGACAAAGAAGTGCTGGAGGAAAGCGAAGGTGATGTAGCAGCTCTTTGGGATTTGCCATGCATTTTTTATGACTTTTGCTATCTTTTCCTTGATGTGCCTGAAAAATTGGGGAGCAGAGGGCTTCCTCTCTACCCCAAACTAAGGCTCATGGCCAAGTTTTTAAATATACATATTTAAATCAACCATTTAGGAAATTTGTAGCAGCAGCCAGTCCATCCTTACCAAACAGAATCTCCTCTAATAGAAGAAATTAAAACTGTGGGGATAATATTTCATTTATTAGGTTCCCAGGGAAAATAAGCGATAAGAACTGTAAAGATGAAGTTGGCAGCCAAGGCTGAGGACAAAGACTTGAAAGAATCCCATCAATTCCAGAGGGAATGTAAAAATTCCTCTAATAGGCCTGTGTATTCTTTACTGGAAGCTGTTTAAACATGACTAACATTGTGAATGTTTGGCTGTACAACTGTGCCTCTGTTAGAGGTTAATAGTGGTTTTGATGGGTCAAACGCTTGACATAATTACTGCCTGGGTTCAGGGTGCTTTGGAGGGCTTTTCAGATCCTTTATGCAACTTCTCCCATGCTACAGTAATGAATGGCTACTTGACTTTCTCAATATCACCAATGCTTTGCTGCTACCAGCTAAAGGACTGTTTCACTGCTACATTGAGTCAGAAGGATTTAAAGTGGAATCTTTTTTCCAGATCTCCAGTAAATGCCTTTCTGCTCTCAGCACTTCTTAATAGACCATCACTGGTCTACCTGTCTTTCATCAAATAGACCTCCCTTCCCAGTGCATAGGTTCCTTGGGTCTCAGACAATTGTGTGTTCTGAGGCATTAAAATGCAAATTCCCATATTGGGACTCTAGAGGATTACATACCATCTTGCTGTCATTGCCTTCCTCCGTCTTTTCACTCTAATAAGTGATGGTTTTTTCTGAATGCTGCAGGATGCAAATTTGGGCATAAAACTTTATATTCACTGTTTGGATTTTATTTTCTCCTCTCTCACCTGTGCCCCTTTTCCACAAGTTATAGTTTGTTTTATAAGAGATATTGCCTCATATTTTCCTGATTATATTACTGTCCTAGTTAATATGCAATGTTAATTATATTAACATAAAACAAGCTGCACTTTTTTTCTTCATATTATACACATTGCTTAATTGTATTTGGCTTGCCTCTAAGCAGAGATTGGTTTTATTTTTTTCCTGAAGGAATAAATAAAAGGTGGGGATTTTATGTTTGGTTGTTTGATTAGTTTGGTGGGTTTTTTTAGTAAGCATAAAGGAGAAAATGTTTTCTCCATCAGGTAGGCTGGCTTGGAGAGCATGTACAAGCAATGCTTCTTTATCCAAATTCATAATTAATTCTATAGACAAGCGGCATCCATCTGTCTATCTATCCATTTATCTATTCTTTGCCACAATATTGTACTGTTTGTAAAGGTTGCTATGAACATTTAAGCATTATGACTTTTTCACTCTACTGACAGGGTTTTGCAATCAAAGGTGGTTGGTAGCTTGAATTGCTGTGTAGAATACATAACCGTCTCTGCAGTATCCAAGAAGGTCCCAGACATATGATATTTCTTGGTCCTTGCTATTGAAAACAGTTCCAAATTTAGTTTCTGAGCTAATATATTGGTGTTCTTTTCCCAGATGTTTTTGTTTCTGTGTGTTTTCTTGAATTTGCATCTGTTTAATATACCAGAGAATAAACAGGTCATACCTACCTGATCTTCTCTCCTGCCTTTCGGGCCCCCTCTCAAGATAGATAGATTCTTTCCAGTTTCTAGTTCTCCTGCTCCTTCTCGCTGATATTTGCAGAGTACAAAAGACATGGAGAGAAACAGAAGGGTGACTGTACTTTCTGAGATGAAGAAGAAATCTCCATTTATTAAATAGAATAACAGAATAAAGTGCTTTCTCCTCTGCATATGTGAAGAGAGTTTGAGACCTCATCCATTCCCAATGGAACTACTTTTTATGACTTCTGAATCTTTCTCTGGAGAGATGCCTTGAGGGTAAATACAATCTTGTCACAGGAGTAAGTGGGTTTTGTTTCTAAGCTTTGGTTTCTATTAGAGTCCATTAGAGCCTTAAACCATGCAGGAATTTCAGAGGTGCTGACCATAAAAAACTCTTACTGGTTTCATTTGCAGTTCTGATGACTTCAGGGTCCAAACTCACTGAAATAGGAGCCTAAGTAAGCCCTGAAGTGTATAACTGAGAGTGCACATATTTGAAACCTCATCTCCTGGTGATTCCAAGTCCTCAGTGAAACTTCTCCAGATCCCCTAGGATTACAGCAATTCCAACACTAAGAAATAAGACTGAATGCTGTCTCTAGATGCTGCTAATGCTTTGACCACTAAAAATCTACTGTCAGCACTGAAACAAAGTGAAAGGGTTTGCCTGATATTCTTTAATGTTTAAAATTTTTATTACTTTCATAAAAAAAACTCACAAAAGAATATAGCAAATAAATAATGTTGAATGTTGGTACAAATTGAAATATAAAATGCTGCTATTATGCAATAAAGCAGTGATAAAACTGACAAAATAACAATCAGATATAAAAGATATGAAGACAAGACATGACAAATATAAAACTGGAATTGGTGAAATGTTATGGTAATCTCAAAATAAATAGTATCACAAATATTATATTAACACATTGGACCACTTTTTTTTTTTTAACATGAAATTATTACGCTTAGAATCCTGTTGAGATCCTGCCAGAATTAACCATACATATAGGGGGCCAGAAATCTGGTGTATGTTGTGAGATGGGATTTTATGAAAGAAGTTTCCAGTTGTAAAGTAAAAAAAAAAAACGTTAGAGAAATAACCAAAGCAGCCAGCAGCTGAAATACTGTTGCTTGACTTGTATTAACTGTCTCTTCATGAGGTTTTGTGTATGCAGTTTCCACCTTTACAGTGTATCTACTGGAACTATTTCTTCTGCAGCAATTTCAGACTGGCCAGATCAGTCCTGCTATTGCCTTGGGCATTTCTGCACTGCACTTCATTGTGTAGCACAGACCTGCACAGAGACTGCATCATGTTTGTGGTAGTTTGCTTCAATATCAAATTAGAGTAAGCTGCCATTCTCAAATTTTTAGTTTAGGAGGAGTGTTCACAAGGGAAGTGAGCATTGGGTTCCCTGGGTGCTGGAAATTGCCTTCTGTGCACAAGTTTCCTCAGGCAGCAAAACCTTTGAAACCTGACTCTTCCAAACAAAAACAGCTGTTGGATGCATGCCTTGAGGTCTTCATGCCCTCATGAAGCACTAGAAGATGTGCTATGGTTCAGCCTGGGTTATTTTCCTTAGGCCATTTTACATGGTAAACAAGAATTTCCTTTCCCTTAATCCCCCCACTTTTAGTGGGCTACCAAGTCAAGTTCTTTCTTGCCTATTCTTTTCATGGATCTGTACTTATGAGAAAGGCTTTTAGTTTTAAGTAACTTAAGTTACTTTCTGCACAGTGACACAACTTGAGATTGGGCAAGGATGGGCAGTGCTTCTCTCCTACCCAATAGTTGAACCTGGGCTAAAGCCTGCAGGTCAGGGCACACTCCAGCAAAATGCAGAGTGAAACCTCATCTTTCACCCTCTTGCCCAGATTGCAAATGATAGTTTTTACTGTTGGAGATGTTGCATTTCCAAATGGATTTAGTGTTGTCAGGGTTTCTAACAGTCACATTGTAAGTATCTTATCACCTAGTTCCAGTTCACCTGAGAAGTAGGCCCCTGTCTCCTCCTTTCTGCGCACCCTGCCCTGGGCATGAGTTGGACCTGCAAAGCAGGGGCAGTGGGAGACTGCTCCATAGAGTGATGGTGCTGACTGCTTAGGATATTTCCAGAGTCAGAGGAACTGCATCACTCTGAGGCAAGAGAGTAAGTCTGGTGTTTGCTCTGCTCCAAAGATGAAGAAAAACTCTTGAGAGAACAGAATTGACCTGGCTTCTCCCTGTCTATTCATATAATACGAAGCTAGATATTGTCTGTCAGTACTTGTGTTGTAGATCTCTCAAGCAGAGCCAGATACCTTTTGCATGCTCGGCAGACTCTCTGAGTTTATGTGGATAAAAGCTCCCTAAGGAGGGACCACGGCCCAGATCCAATAAAATATTCAGGTTTCTCACTTCCCACTTAAATCAATGATCAGCTATTAACTGCCAAGCATTTCAGGAGTACTCCTAGTGCCATGGAAAGATCAAAGAAGAGCAAGACCTTAACCCGGTAGTGAGATATTTCTACATGGAATCAGGTATTTCCAGAGAGCAGGACACATACAAGAAAGAAAAAATAGGCATACTGAAAGCAAAGAGCAACAAACTAGACTTTGGAGTTAATGAAGGAATTTTGTCCATCCAGAGTATTGTCTATAGGGACAATGGCTTGAAGAGAAACGAGAAAAGAACATAAGAAATCAGAAATATTGATTCTCCGTTAGTCCTGTTATATCCTCTGTTATATCCTTCATGCATGACCACAGACAAGCAATCTTAATGTGGATTATGAAAGGAGTTCAACTCGCATTTAAACACCAACATAGTGGTGATAATAATAACAGTAAAAATCAACATCTCAGGCTGTTTTAAGAAACAGCATAAAATAACCACAAAAGTGGATGTGGCTGGAATTAACCAAGTATACTTTGAAGAGGGAGGAAACAAGGCAATATGAGGCAGAATCTCAGACACTTGAAGTCCCTCAAAACTAAGAAGTTGCAAGAGAAAAAGAAGACTGAGGAAAAAGCCAAAAGTCAAGGGAAAATAAGATTTTAGCTATGTTGAATTCACCTGACTGATAGATCAAGAAGAGTAAAATTCTTTGACAATGATGGGATCACTAAGGTCCTTCCAGTGACATGTGTCCCTTCCCACAGCAGGGGAGCTGGAACTGGATGATCTTTAAGGTCTCTTCCAACTCTAACTATTTTATGATTCTATGATTCTATGAAAACAGTCAGAGTCCCTTCCTGATGGGTCCTGCATTTGGGTCACAACAACCCCATGCAGCACAACAGATTTGGGGAAGACTGGCTGAAAAGCCATATGGGAGAAAAGGACTTGGGGGTGTTGGTCAACAGACAGCTGAATATGAGCCCAGGTGGCCAAGAAGGCCAACAGCATCCTATCTTGTATCAGGAATAGTGTGGTGAGCAGAACTAGAGAAGTGATCATCCCACAGTACTCAGCACTAGTGAGGCCCCACCTCAAATACTGTGTTCAGTTTTGTACCCTTCACTACAAGAAAGACACTGACACTCTGGAGCATGTTCAGAAAAGGGCAACGAAGCTGGTGAGGCATCTGGAGAACATGTCATAGAGGAGCAGCTGAGGGAACCGTGGTTGTTTAGCCTGAAAAGGAGGCTGAGGGGAGACTTTATTGCTCTCTACAACTACATGAAAGAAGCTTGTAGAGAGGTGGGAGTTTATCTCTTCTACCAAATAACTGGTGACAGGACAAGAGGAAATGGCCTCACGTTGTACCAGGGGAGGTTGAGACTGGATATTAGGAAAAATGTCTTCACCAAAAGTGTTGTCAATAATTGGAACAGGCTGGCCAGTGAAGTGGTGTGATCATTATCCCTGGAAGTATTTAAAAGACAGGTAGATGTAATGCTTAGGGACATGGTTCAGTGGTGATTTTGTCAGTCTCAGATGAAAAATTGTCATGAAATGAACCAAGAGAAGCCTGTGCTAAAATTAGAGTGGAAGGCTGATGGAGAGGAGTTGGAGGAACAAGAGACAGCAACATATATAGAGGGGAAAAGAAGTATCAGCTACAGTGCTGTGTGGAGGATGAAGAATGGGAAAGGAACAGAAAAGGCTTACAAGGAAAGCCCACCTTTTCCACCATGGCCAAAGACAGGAAGGGAAGGAGAGAGGAGGAAAGCCCTCTGCAAGTGAAAGTGGCTGCAAACAACAGACAGAGACCTAATCATTGCCAGAGTGAGATTTTCACATCTCCTGCTGGAAAACCAGGAAAGCCTACACCCTCAACTCATGGAGGGCAAAGGAAGGAAGGCAGATGGGATAAACTTACCAGTGTCTGTGAAGAATTTAGATACAAAGTGATAGGAATGTCGTATAAGGAAAGAAGGTAGATTATATTCCTAAAGATTTTCTTTCCAGAATCTAATTAACCATATTCACGGCAAACCTGTGAGGGATCGAAGCACAGAAGGGAAGGTTTCAGGAGAGACTACTTTAAAATATACCTGCCAGGAGCCAGCTCTTAGAAAATCATTTTAATTTCCCCTGATCTTGTCTGGATAGAGTTCAAAAGCCTTATAAATCTTGTTTTGGCCTCCTGCCTTCATAGCTGTTTATTTCCTATGATTTTTATCCAATTCAAACTTTGGGGGTTATTTCACTGAGCTGGTTCAAATTTAGCTGATACATCCCTTCTTTTTAGAGCAATATCTTAAATGACTGGAACTTCGTAATGGTATGAGCTTTTCTGTGATAAGTGAAAGAAAATGGGGATGCTGGTCACTTACTAAGAGTCTGGTGCCAGACAAGACAGTCCAATCTTTAGATGACCTTCAAGCAGGGCTGGCAGAAGATAGGACTTTCTGTCCAGCAGTTTTTTGCAACAGTTCCATGTGTATTTTCATCTAGAATCAGAACAACAACAAAATAATATATATATTTGAAACTTCATATAGTAGTAAAATTCTTAAAAAAGTTTTGTAGTAATTCAAATTTTCAAAATGTTAACTTTTATACTTAGTCACACATTTATCTTCACAACTGCTTGAATGGCCACAGAGTTTCATGAGGATTGCCTTCCATTACCTGCCACTGTCCCAGAGCATACCCAGTCCACTGGAGTCCATGAGGCACAGCAGTATATCTGCTGTGGATGAGACCACATAACACTTTTCTAAGTGTTGTGGTGGGCAATTGTTGGTACTTCATAGTTTTTATGTGGAGTCTTGAGGCTATTTGAGCAGACATGGGCCTTCTAAACACAGCAAGATATTCTTCTGTAGGGGTTTGTGTAAACAAAGTTTTTTGTAGGGGATCTTTCCTGGACAGCTTCAACTCAGAGATGTTTCTATCCAGGAAAAGATACCCCCAGCATCACACAGGCTCTGCTTTCTTCAGCCAGTGCTAGATGGTGTAGGGGGGACCTCAGGCTGGGACCTTTGGAGCTCTGCAGGGCTTGTGAGCACCTGACTGATTAGACTTGCTGAGAGACAGAGTGGGAATTAGAGGTGACCAGGAAAATAGAGTTGTGCCCTTTTTAAAAAAATTATTATTTTTTTTCTTTTCAGTATATAAAGAAGGCCTGAAAAGTATTTTCATTTTTCAACTCTTTACATTGACAAATCCTTTTTATATTGGTCATTCAAGCCTACTGTGGGTAAGAAAAGAACTAATGAAATAGTGAAGTCAGAAGACCCAAGTGGAGGCAAGCTGAGGAGAGAAAACACCTCAGGCAGGCAGTATAGAATTCTGGTATTTTTCTTAACACCTATTTATCTTCAGTGGATTAACAATTTAGGTAAATGGCACCAGTGTCAAGGAGTTACCAGCTCAGTCCCTGCAGTTGTGGAGACACAGGGGCCACATACATTCTCAGTGGGCATGTCTACATGATTGATGATACTGAAACACCTATATCAATTGTAAGTCCTGCTGTTTTTATTTTGGCTGAAATCTGTGTAAGGGAACTTTCCTGTTGGCACCGTGTAAGTTTATTGAAGCCCATGAATTGGTTTATAATGAACTACAAGGTTCATATTAACGTTATTTACACCATCCTGCACCAGCCCAGGAAGAAAAAGATGGCTAAGAGAAGGTTTTAGAGTCAATGTAAATTCATCACAGATTGTCCATCCATCCCAAAACATAGGTTTTCCCCCTGCAAGCAAGGGCACAATTTGTGTCCCTTTGATGGCAGCTTAATCTCAGACTGTCCTAAACCAGTCACAAAACCACAGCCTTGTATGCTTTCCTTGGTCTTTGGATTGTTCTACATGGATAAGATCTGAGAACGCAGGTCCCCTGCTAAAGCCAAGCAGAACAAGGTATGGAATGACCAGTCTTTTTAAGGAAAAGAATGAGGAGAAAAAACTGCCTCAGTGAAACAAATGTCCCCTTGCTTTATCTCATAAGACTAATTAGAGACATCCTTATTGGATCATCTTTATGATAGGAACTGTCAAGCACCTCAGGAGTTTTGGATCACAGGTTTCCTCACCAAAAAAATGAGTTTCATACTGTGGGGCTGGTTGCAGGTGGTTCAGTGAATGTCAGTAGTTTTGTATTTGCCCTCTTAAGCTCTGTCATAAAGGTTTGGTTTGGTTTTACCCAGACACCTAATGTGGTGAAGGTACCTTACTGCTAAATCCTGTCCGGAGACAGGGAGCCTATGTTTAGTATGAGGAAGCCACAGGCCTTTCCTTTTTAAGTGTAAAAAGCTATGTCTCTTATTGTATGCAAGACCTATTCCACAATAAAAACACAGTGGAGACAAGACTGTTAACTTTTACCAGAGGAAAATTCACTGAAGTCAGCCTCGCAGGAGACACAGGGCTGATCGTAATAAATTTATCTTATGGCAAAACTAAAGCGTGTTGCCTGTGCTGTGCTTTTACCTCTGGCTACCGGACATATTGCCTGTCTGGGGGGGTAACAGAAAGCACAAATATAACACCAGTTCAGGTGAAGCCAGCAGTCTCTCCTCACCTATTTTACACCACAATAAGGATGTCTTGGTCTCTGCTGGCATTTTTTACAGTGGAACAATGAGTTTTTTTAAATTTTTTTTTAGCCTGTAAAGATAGTCTCGGTACAGCAAGGCTGCAGCTGAGGCGGAGGGCAGGAAGGCCTCTCCCTGGGGGGTTGCTGCTAAGACACACTTGTGCATGCAGCACGTACATCTGCATTCTTAGACACATTAGTGTCAAAAAAAACCAATCCCCAGCACACTGGGAACTTAGTGTGGGCTAAGCTGTAACGCTCCCTCTCTGCGCAATGCTGTTATCCTATAATTTTGCCTCAGGACAGGCTTAGTCAAGCCTGCATACATTTATCCGTATGAATAGCCGGTGTTTCATGGAAAGCAGGAAGCAAACCAGGTGGGCTTGCCAGCCAGGGGACACATGGCTTTATTTACAAGGAGTGAGTGCATATTGAGCACCTCGCTGCATATGCCCGTGTTACCTAAACGTCCAGCTGGTTCTTGCAAAGACGCCTTCCGGGGCTCGTTGCTCGAAGCCTGCATGTTGCTGACGCGGGGATGTTTGGGATGGTGGGCCACACCGGTTTGGAGTATGTCAGTAGCTGCTGTTCGCCTGCTACCGGGGGTAAATTCACTTAGGAGGCTTCTCCCTCTTTCACCCCTCTGCTATTTTTTCCCCCTTCTTGATTGAGGACAGAGGAGCCTTTGAAAGCTTTTGATAAACTTATGTAATTGGGTATGTTTTCCAAAGCACGGCTCTGTTCTTTCCAGGGGCTTAGCTAAGAACATTATTCCGATTCTTCTCTAGGCCTTCAAAAGTGCCGATCCTTTCAAACATGTGCAGTGTGAAGGATTACAAATTTGTTTTTCAAAGGGCCCCAAATCCCTGCTGCTTTCATCAGTTCCCCTCCTTGTGCCCCCAGTTTTCCTCCCCCCAGCCTCGCAGCCCCAGCTCCAAGCCGCAGGACACTGATGCTCCCTCTTCTCCTGTCCCTCTACCGCTCACTTTTTCATCTTCTTTTCAGTTCCTCATGCCCCACCCCACCCCTGCCATCCATACCCCCAATATTTTTTATATGCAAACAAAAGTGTAGAGAAGCATTGCCATGGCAGCAATGCCACAGTGGGCCCTCCCCTCCCTGTGCATGCGAGCTCTAAACTTTTAAGATAATGGCCTGAAAAGAACAGGAAGGGGACAGCTTGAGGCAGAGAAAGAGAGTGAGAGAGAGCGCAAAAGCAATGAAAAGTGGGACAAAACCATTGGAAATGCATTCAGGCTGACATCACCACCCTTTCCCACAGTGGTCATTCACTTAGGAGGCTCCAGTGTCCATTCACTGTCTTAAAGCTAGCTTTCTAGAGCCCTGGGAGACCATCTTTCCCGGCCTGAATGCCTTTTTTGTTGTGAAACAGTGAACTGTTTCTGAAACCCTGCATAAAGGGCTGAGTAATTCACTGCAGTTGCCAGGAAGTCTGAGCCACTTGTGAGCTAACAATAGTTAACTTTATCTGCCGGCCCAAGCCCCCCTTCCAGCTGTAGGTCCCGAATTCTAATAAGGGCTTTACTCATGCCTCTGAGGTTATGGTAATATTTTATACATCTTTTTTCATTAAGACACAGTCATAGCTACTGTTGAGGCACCGGAGGGAAGTGCTGTCGATTGACCAGGGGTGGGAGGGAAAGGGGGAGAAAGAAAGAAAATAGCTTTTTATATCAGGCAGGCAGTTTGGCTGTTTTATACTAGAAATATAAACTTGGTTTGGGGGAAACTGGGGAATGTAATTTAAAAAAAAATCACATTAGAAACCCCAGAGTCAAGCAAGACCTTACGATTATTTTCTATCTATGAAACAGCCTCCGCTTTTCATATTTTGGGGTGATTGTTTTTACTTTTTATTCTTCTTCTTCTCTGTCCCTGCACTGAGGGCACGATGAGAACAAGGAAGAGGGTGAATCATGAGGGAAGTAGGATGAATTTGTTTGGGTTTCCTTTTTAAGCCGGATTTGGATGTTGATGCTCAAAAAAATTCTGCACAGTGACAGCACAGCTGTGTATAAATGGTGACACAAAACAGTGATTCATACAGCAGTCCTGCGATGCTGATAACTACGGTGTGCCTTTGAAAGATGTAGATCATAAATATTCTTCTTTACCTTCTGAACTGGTTGCTTTCCCGAGAGCTAATGAAATCAAATTCAGTGCAAGAAAAGTTCTAAATTATCCCTTTGGCCTCCAACATTTTGGAAAAGGAAAAAAAAATATTGCTTATTCCTCACTTTTAAGCAAATGATCACTGTGAGTGGAATTTATTTCAGAGCATCGGTGTGTACATTCCTGTTCAAGGTAAAAGACAGCACAGCTTGAACAACTCTTCCGTGTCTTTGGTGCATGTGTCTTGCTCACTGTGCCTTGAGAAATAGCATTAGAAATGCCTGGATGGAAATAAAAGCATGTTTTTCAAAGTTCCACTCAATACTTTATTAATGTTTATAAAAAGTGATTGAAAGATGCATACAGGTTTTGTAAAACTAAACCACAGGGATATTCTTGATGTATTCCCCTCGCACAGCAGTACTGTTTTCTTGATCTGTACACACAACACCAACTGATGCCAGTGGGAGCTGCATATGTTGTGGATGAGGTCACTATAGGGTCGCTGCATAGTAAATAAGTTGCTTGGCTTTTTGGGTAAGTTCAAGTATTGAATCACTTTCATATCTTCTCTCCGAGTGACCTTTACCAGGGGGGAATACCATGCTCTGATGGAGTGACAGATTTGAACTGGCCCTTTTCCTGTCTAACAGCAAAGACTTCTGAACTTCGCTGTGGGTTTGTCTTGACAAGAATGAAAAGCTGCTTTCAGACGGCGGAGGCTCACAAACGATGTGTTGTGTGTGCGCACACATGGGGGCGCATACAGCCCCCCCCCTCCAAAATACTCTCTTTTCCCCTATCCCAGGTGAACTGAGAGAACAGTCAGACATCAGTACGGCAGAGCACACAGGTAGCAGGCAGGGGGGAGAGTGGGGATGCAGGAGAGCCATTTTACAAAAGGCGTTTATTAATCATGAACTAACTGTAAAGTCATCAAAGCTACTCCCGTGGCCCTGACTGAAAGCTCTGATCTACTGGTAGTGGGGCTTCTGCTCTTGAGCTGGGACACGTGAGCTGAAGCTGACTGTGTTGTATTTTGACAACCCGTTTAAATAAAATGAATTTATTTGCTAATCCTTTGGGAGGAAAGAGTATAAATTAGAGGGACTAAGAGCATATGATGGAGAGAAAAGGAATCCAGTTTTCTAATTTACAGTGACCTTCAGGATTTGCCGTAAATCTTTGCCACCCCCAAATGGCATTTAATCTTATTCTGAAGATAAGTTTTGATGCATGTAAAAAATCTGGCTACGTTTTTACATGCCCAAATGCAGACCAAGCTCTTTTGAAATCCGTGACCTGGGATGTGGACTTGAAATTTGTCTCTTAATGTATTAATTTGCCGCATGTGTCTGTATGATGTAATCCCTCTCTAATAACCTCCTCCCTCTCAGAGCACTGGAAATACTCCAAGCAACTGTATGCCTAGACTAGATGCAATATGATTTCATTCTCTCACTCCATTGGTCTATCTACTCAGCAAAATGTGCAATACTGGGGAATCACTGTCAAATTTGGGCATGACAGGATTCCAGGAAAACATAAAACAAACCCAGAAAGGATTAAAAAAATACAGTAGCACTATATTTTATTCTGGAAAAAAACAGTGATGGAGATTTTTTTTTCCTTTTTAGATAATCAGGTCAAATATTTTACACCCTGTGTTGTGAAATGTCAAAACCTCAGCTGTGGATTTACCTGGGATGTATGTCTCTCCATGGCTTTTACATTTCATTTGTGCTTTCAGCTTCCATAAAGCAATCTCTTTGATCTTGGTGCCTTTTTTGCTCCTACTCAACCCCTTTTTTGCTACTAATCCTTTGTCCTCTGCTTTTAGTGATTTCTTTTTGTTACTGTTTCTAAGTCTGGTCTCTCTTTCCTTCTGTTCTAGTAGACGTGTCCCTCACTCCCAAAGTTTTCATTTTTTTAGTGGGATTCTTTCTCCTCTCTTGCCACCTGGGCTGTGTCTCACTTGCTCTTGTTCACTCCCCTTTCAAAGGCTTCTTTGTTTCCAAGCCTCTCCTGTTGGACTTGACTTTCTTTTTTATTAGAAAGTTCTGGCTCAGAAATCCTCAGCATCCTGTCAAGGAACACATTAGCTCCTGGTAAGTATGTCCTACAGCCCTAGAGCAGCTCAGGGTTACCTTGGGATCTAAAACTCTGTGAAGAACAAATAGCTAACATCACACAGCTCACTCAGACAGTGCTCTGCTCTTCTCCTGACAGCCTCTGTCCTGGAAACAGTGAGGTGAGAGATGCTCCATATTGATAGCGCGGGTTTGACTTGCCACAAGGCTCCTGCATGAGAATATTCAGCAGCTTTCCACCCATTGAGGACTTGGGGACAGCATGAAACCCCAGAAGGTGAGCTGTAAGAGCAGACTGTAACTTTGCTGGCCCAGTTCTTCCACTGGACCACAATGGTTACCTAGGCTTTTCTGTGTCTGGCTTAAGAGACATCTCTGCTGAGCCAGAAATGGCAGGGGACCCCTAGAAATCCTATCTGACCCTGAGAACCACAGAATTCCTCCTCACTCTCTTCCTCATGCGAGGGCCAAGGAAAGGCAAGCATTGTGAAAACTGTAAGAGAGTTGTATATGTGAATAAAGGGATGTTGCATCCCTGTGCTGGTTCTCAGCTAGGATCCCTATTACAAGATAAAGTTTAGGCAGAAGAAAAGGCATTTCCTCTTTTTACATCTTTAGAAAGTAAATATTCTAAAATAAAACTGCAGAAGAGACAGTCTCTGTTACACCCAAAGTGTACATACCAAAGTCACTGTCGTGAACCCAGTGTTTGGAGTTTGCCTGTTCATGAGCTGGGTTGCTCCATTTTGACAGTGCGCTGGTTTAGCAGATGTAACACCTTCACAGTCAAACTCTCTGAGCCCAGTTCCAAAGACTATAACCATTTCCTTCAGGTGGCCAGGCAAGCAAAACGAAATGAAAGCTGCTGGTGGGTGAAAGGAATAAAAAAACAGGATAAGAGAGTGTGATATTTCTCAGAGCCACCCTGGGAATGCTGCAGGAATCCTAAAAGAGCACGTCCAAGCTGAAAGGAGAGAGGAACACTTTTATGGCAGGAGTTGATGCAAACGATTACTGTGCAAGCACTGAGGTCATGCCTGCCTCTTTTTTTAATGGCTCAAGGAATAGATTTGGTCACAGAGGAACAGGAGACAACCCCTTTTTCTAATTTTTAATGTTTGTTTGCTGTATAACACAACAAGAAAACGTAATTTCTGCACTGGGAAATGCCACTTAAGAATCGAGCCACTTGTCCTTCATTCAGAAACCCGACGTTTGCCTAGATATTCTCTCATGTCATCTTTGCCAGTGAAGTCTAATTTCAACGTGTGTCTTTATCTTTTCTGAAGCAGGAAATATTAATCACTAAATCTGATTGGTCTCACTGCTGCGTACCCCAGGGCAGCTTTTTTAGCTTATGAAAACTGATGTCAGTTGACATTGTCATCCACATGGCTTGATGAGTAAGAGCCAAAGCTGAGCTATTTCCATTTTAACTAGACAATAAAGCAGAGAAGCTGATAAACGCTGAGGTAGGGTAGATTTCAGCAGGGAGGTTTTTATGAAATGAAATTTTCTCATTGGCCTCATACCCATCCTATTACTGGAAATGGAGCTGCCTATGCTCATCCTTTTAATGTTTTTATTAAGAGATCTCATCAAAAGACAGGAGAAGACCGTGCAGCCAACTGAGAAAATTAAGGGGGAAAAGGCTTATTGTTATATAAATGTCCCTTCCTCCCACTTTTGCAGAGCTGTTCTTGATCCTTTCAAAGCAGTCTCCCTTAGAGAAAAGAAGACACTGTTAGCTTGAATCATACAAAGAAGAAATTACAACAGTTAGTCTTTTCTGTTAATATTTTACTCCATTAATGCCATTATTATTTATCTAGCACAAACCAAAAGCCAGGGGCTTTTCAGCTAGCGAACTCCGTGTCCCAGTGCATGGGTGATACATGCAAGAGGATGTGTGAGTCAGCGTCTCATTAGGTGCTGGCCTGTACCTGAGGAGATGGGCACTGGTTCCCAGCTCTGTGGCACAGGATAAGCCCGACTAAACACACTTGTTTGAAGTTGCTCTGCTCTCAGCTTTGAGGTATGAGGCCTGATCTCTCAGTGCGTTATGTTTCCTGCTGGTAAAAAAGAAGCCACTACGCTTTGTGGCTGTGTCTTTAGATTTCAGGAGGTGTCAGGAAATGCAGCTTCCCATGTAGATAAGGACTACTTAGCATGCTGGGACATGCTCTCATTAGAGGCCTCCGTGCACTGCTACAGCATGATACCTCAATAAATGCATTTCTTCCCCTGCCGGAACACTTTTTTGATTTTCAGTACTCAGTTCCATAAACAAGCAGTGAAATTTCAAATGTATTTTTAACAAGTTTGTTCCATGCCTCCTTTTAAAGTTCCTTTTTTTCCCTTGCAGGATGCATATTTTAAATTAGACAGAAAAGGTAAGGGACAAGCTGAAGGATAGGGCCAAGGCTTATGATGCTTAGGATGAAGTTTATTGTAACCTCCTCTATTTTTTTTCCTTCCTGTGCTTCCTTGGAGAGAAGTTTGAATGGGAAGTGAGGCAGAGATTATTCTTGATTTCTCTGGATACCACTGTAGAAGAAAATTCACTACACCGAATTGTCTAAGCAATTGCCTAAACAGGCAATACCTTCTGCTCTTAATAGACAGCATTTTCTAAACTGATGCACTTACCTGCCCTCTAAAAAAGTCTCTGTAAACAGGAGATAAGATGTTAACCTGGTCCAGAGAGTGTCTTCCATTTTGGGTGGAAGGGCTGAGGTTAAGCACATCCATTGGGTCACAGCCACACATCCACACTTCAGAGAGACCCCTCTGGTGATAAACCAGAAGCAACAGGTTAAAGGCTGGGCAGGAAGGGAGAAGTAGCTGTGTTTCTCCTGATCCTCCCCACATGCCCCAGGCCTTGTGTGTGCCAAAACAGAGGTGACGCAGACACAGCAGAATGGCACCTCTGAGATTAGTTGTTCACATACCAGGGGGTTTTGGTTTGGAGGGTGTGTGGGCCTCTGTGACCCCAGACACACCATCTCTATATGGATTTAGGAGACACAGGTACATATACATATAGCCTGTGCTATATATTTATGTAGTCTCTGAAGCCTTTGGGTGTATACTGCAATTCAGCTTGCAGGTTTAGCTCAGAGAAAGGGCCCAGCAAAGATATTTGGTTTGGAACTCCTGTCTATACTGAACCACATTATAGTTTTGGTCCAGGTATATCTCTACTATATCTCTGTCTGCAAACCTAACCCTCCTTTATACATAGGTTGATGCCTGTGGGCACACGTGTGTAAATTCAGGGGCCTCTGTGGAAGGCAGGCAGTCAAGTGGGGAATCCTGCCCATTGGGAGCCTGCTCGGTGCCCAACTGATGAATACATAAAGGAGTGCTGGCTTCTTACACTGCCAATTTCTTAACCTTTGGGATCATTAACAACTTCTCCCTTCCACTGGAAAAAAGAAGCCAGCGGTTCCTGCATTTTTCTGAGACACAAGCAAAGCATTTAGCACCACAAATAACCTCATAATTTGACAGGCAAAATGCCAGGAAAAGTGAAAGCAGATTTATCCCTCCAAGGCCCTGAATATCTTAGTGATCTTTTACTTGTTTTTCAAATGTTATTTCCTTTTTGTTTAATCACAGGTTCGGGTCAAGACACTCTTCAAAATATCATGCCCTGTCCATGTGCATTTTCTTAACCTTAAGGATGTTCACAGTCTCCCACTTTGCCAGCCAAAACAAACGCCCCACAGAAATGCCTACGCACTTCCAGAGCAGTCACTGAATAGCTCTCATTTTTAATTTACCTACAGATGGATGTACCATCCATCCATGTACTTTTTTTCCTTATGTGCAAAGCCAGCATCCAGAGAGTTGGTATAACAAGTATTCAGGAAGCTGTATTTGCTATGAAACGCATCAAAGGGAATTAGCTACAGTATGTGAACAATAATTTTAGGTGGCAGGGTTACAAAAAGAGCTGAGGCTGATAAAGGCCATAGGCAGGCAGAATATTCAAACCCCTTGAAAAGGAAATAATGCTGTGTCTTCCCCAAGACACTTCCAGTCAAGGAGCTCAATGGGTTTTCACAAGGGCTGGAGAAGCTGGTGATGCCTTAGGGTAGGGCCTGCCAGCCCTGGGCTCCTTGTTGGAGAGGAGCCTTTGGGTGCTGTCTTGAGACTGATTGGAGAGGATGGGACTGTTCATCATCCCCTACCCGTTCTCTGAAGGACCAGTCTTCCCCATCACAGATGGCCATTCAGTCCTGCAGAAATATGATGCCTCAGAACAGTGGTTATTCCAGAGCTCTCCTCGATTAGGGAGACATTCATGTTCACAGGAGACAGTAACATAGCACAGGCCTTTCTGTGGGACTGCTGCAGTGTCAGATCAGAGTGATACATGCAGCAGTTGCAGAGACTCACAATAAGTGAAATTCTGATTGTGTAGAGGGGAAAAAAGGTCACTGTAAGAGTGGGTCAGCATTGAAGCAAGTGCCCAGAAAGGCTGTGGACCCTCCCTCCTTGTAGATCTCTCCTCTCTCCCCAAGACACATCTTTTGTATTGGCACTTCTGGCTGCTCTTCTGCTGGGAAGAAAAGGTTTGAAGATAACCCATCACGCTGCATACCTACCTGATTTTAAGGAGCTCCTCACATCCCGGGCACAATTTAATGCAACTTTTTCAAAATTAAATGACTTGTTGAAGACCGGGCAGTACATTAGCAGGAGAGTGTGACTATGCTCTGGTAGTCTGAGCACTAGTGTTTTGTAGCCAGAAGATGCGCTCTTCCCTGGTCCCTCTGAGGAAAGAATGAGGAACAGTGGGCATTTCTGTGGGCAGTCTCTGTGAGGAACCTGTCTCCACAGTGAAATGCCAGTTGTGATTATACTATGCAAACCTCCTGAAATCCATGTGTCAAGTGGCAAAAAATTAACCTTGAAACTAACCCCTACCAATCACATTTAAGGGAGAAGAATGACATATTTAATTTTGCTTAGTACTTACCAGGGAGAGAATGGACTCCAGCCTTGTTCATGAATATTTAATGAAAAATTTATTTTCTTAAAGAAAAGGTTTAATGTCTGACTTACATCAACTTCTTGGACCCCAGTGGAACTCATCTTCTTTGTTATCGGCTTTTGCATCCGTTCTTAGGATCTTTTTAAAAAAAAATACCTGTTTTTTCCTCCTCTTCTTGACAATGGATCCTAGTGAAGTTAGCCGGACTGCAGGACAAAGACATCGCTACAGCCAGGATAGCTGTGAGAGCTGTACGCTGGCTGAGTCGCAAACAGACATGAACCTGTTTCTCTTGCAATCCACAGCAGGATGCTGAGGGGTTCAGCCCTTCAGGAGCACCCCCAGAGCTGGCTGTACACCCCACTCAGTGCAGAGAGGTAGCTAGCTGCACCACACCATAATTAATTCATTCATTAATCATGCCATGATGAGATGCATGGCTGAGGTGACTGCCACAGGAGTGCTTTGGGGCTTTGGGAGTAAATATAAAACCAAGCTCTGCTGCCGTGCAGGCACAGCCTCACAAAGAGGACCCCCGCCCCAGGGCGAAGCCAGTCTGCTCTGTGTGTCCCGGGGGGTGACTGGGTGTCTGGTTGGGACACGGCGGGTGGAGGGTGGGGTGAGTGAGGGGGACTTCTGTGGGATCGGTGCAATTTCTGCATTGCAGAAGAATTTGTAAATGGTTTCTTGCTGTTGTGGATTTTCTTTTTTCCCTTCCTCGAAGCTGTGAAATTTTCTGTTATGGAAAACACAGGCCCTTGCTTAGGTTTTCAGGTCAGCAAAAATTTGTGATTGTCTAAGATGAAATCGCTGTGACTTCTCCCTGTTTTTACTTGTGATACACGCCACATACAGGGAATGAATTGCATGCACCTTTGCAGCTGAAAGATGAAGTCGAGGGAACGGTTCTGGATTTGTGTGTAACAGTGGTTAATTTGGCCAAAAGCCTGTGACAAAGGCAATCATAAATGATTTCTGAAGTTGATTGTACTATTCTATCACACAGAAAAGGCAACTACAGACCTATTATTCTTTCACTGGATATGATTAATTCCCATTGATTTAATCACTGCTGGGGAGTGTGTCAGGAGGGGACAGTGCAAGGGCCCAATAGCAGAAATCCAAGCATTATCTCTAATCCTAAATTTTCCTCACTGAGAGTTACTGAAAGGCCTCGGCTACAGGATGATGTTCACACACCTATTTTTTTTTCTGCTGTAAACAGCAAAACATGTTATGAACAGAGTAGAGAATATGGATAGCGAAGTCAGGACTCCAAGATTGCTTCAGTGCCTATGGTAAAGCACCGCCAGTCTGGATTGAGAGGCTGCTAGTATCAGGCTACAGGGTCTCAACAAAGCAAACAAATCTCAGCAAAAATGAAAACACCTTTCCTGTGACAGGAGTGCCACTGCCTACACAGCTATTGGCAGTTTGCAAAGCCTGTGTAATCAGTCATGGGGATAAAGGACAGAAATATTTCCAGATGCAGCACTTTTCTGCTGATTTCAGAATTGCCCTGCAAAACAATATGACCATTCTCACAAATTCAGCTCTTGTATGTTCCTTTTTCTTCTTGAGAACTGTCTCCTTTCTTCCAAAAAGAACAGTGTCTGCCAAGAACATCTAATCCCTATTCCTTGCTTTTAGGGGGTTCATTCATGTGGCAAGAAAAATTGCAGTTTAGCTGAGTGGTAGTGGGCCGATGTTCTAATTTTGTTCTTCTGGTTTCCTTTTGTTTTACAATCTATTCAGGATTAGAAACTTTCTTAGGAGATGTAATTCTCCTGAAATGGAGTTTCTGACAAAAAAAAAGTAGGGGCAAGGGAAAATCTTAAAAAGTTTGAAACTTCTTGTTTCGGTGGTCTTTAACAGAATAGTGCTTCAAAAAAGCCCATAAAAATATTTTGGTTTGACATTTTCCAAATGAAACTTTTTAACCTTTTGAGTCAAAATGGCATTTTTCATTTTAAAAGTGACCTAAACTGAGAGGAAACAAACCTCATCAAGAGAACTAAACACCTGGAGAATGAAGGGTACATTTCATTTTGGATTGAAGAGTTCAGTCTCAATTACCCTATCAAGAAACCCAAAATAATTTACTGTGATCAGAATGGTATTTCCCAGATTCATCAACATAGGACAATAATAATAATAAAAACATCTCTTAAAAGCCTCATCTTTAAGCTGAACGTGGTTGGATAAAGTGAACAGTTTTTAATTGGATTTGCAGTGACAGCAAAACCATGAATAACAAAAGAGCTGCCTAAGATGCTTCTAATTTCTCTGGTGAGTTGGAGCAGGTCAGTTACAAAAACACAGCAACAGCATACCAAGCCCCGTACTTTTTGTTGGTGTGGGAACTCTAGCCGCAGAGAGTACAGCGAATCGTGAAAAAATTAGGCTGACGGTCAGCCCTGAAACCGTCCAGCTGCAACTCAATTTCTGAGCTGAGAGGCTCTACCAGCTCTTTTGAACTGTTATCTTCTCTCACCCAAACACAGACCTAAGACCTTTAATTTTCTCGCTGAAGCCCCGCGTTACTGACCTGGCCGCCACAAAACGCTTCCTTGGAGCTCTGACCACATCCCCTTCAGCGCTGTGGCTGCTGCCCATGAGCTCGGAGGCTAAAAATACCCCCAGTTACGAATGCTACCGCATAGCAGGAGCATTTCTTTCTCCCTGTGAAATCCCTCCGTGTGGATTGTGTTACTCACCCGCCTGGGCTAGCACATGCCGTCTGGGATTAACCAGCCCATGAAACCAAAACCTGCCAGGGGCCGGTGCAAACTCAATTCTGCCTCTGGACTGGAGCCCCACCTTGAGGGCAGGTGGGAGACTCAGCCGTGCTCTTCTCAGGTGCCTCCTCTGGAGGTTGTTCCCTCAGAGGGCTTGGCATCTGTTCTACTCTTCTTCAGGGATAGTCCAGACTTGGTAAGAGGTGGTGGCCGGCACCCCTCTCCCTGGTCCCCTTTGTGACTTCCCCTTCGTGCTGCCTGGCATTTGAGCTCTGTTGTGGTTCCTCTGCTTAGTGCTGTCACCCAAACCCACCTTTCACATGAGAGTTTTCCTCTTTCTCTCCTTTGTGAGGACTTTCAGATCTTTGAGGGGCTGGGAAGGTTGATGAGGGCCCTGACAGAGGTATGTAGACAGAGCAGGGGACAAGTATGTAGGAAACTTAACTCTGTGTAGACTATACTATCCAGACACTTTGGTTGTCACTCCTTACCCTGTAAATCAATCCATGCAATCTTGCCAGCATGAGTAGAGTTTCCTTTTTTATCTGTGCATGAGGTCAACGTTTGGCTTAGAGTCAGTCCTTGCCTTTGTGGGAGTGTGTATATATAGGTATAAATATAGCTAAATAGATACATATAAATTAATCAAGTTCAGCAACTCTATGAAATTAAGAGCAGAAATGTCACTGCAGTAGCTTAAAAAAATAAAAGCGATGCAAGGCTTTGCCCTTTCAGGCTACCCTTTCGTGTTGCAAATGCTCTGCAAACAGGGTGTCAGGAGGGACTGGGTGACCTAGGAAGTTTGTGATGAAGCATGGAGCCCTGCACTTTGTGGTTGAGATGTGACTCCATGCAACAGTGCCTGAAGCTTGCTCCCATCAAGAGCAGTTTGTTATTTATGTTGTTTCTGCTTCTTTTCAGTGGACAGAGACCTCTCAGAAACTTCCAGACCCTTCGGTCTGAGCTGAGGTTCACAATTGGAAAAAAGGCTGTGAGTAGAATAGGTGAAAGATTGTATTTCTTTCTTTTTCCTAGTTCAGGCCCAAGGTAGACTGTCACAGCACCAAGGGCATAGCTGCATTTGCCTTGCCCTGTGCATCCAGGGCTTTGGGACCCTGGATATGCTTGCAGCGTGTTCCGTGGGCACTATTGCTGGGCGTATAAAAGAGCAGTTTATTACAGCAGAAGCTCCACTGATAGCACGGTGCCTGTGGTGCACTCACAAGGATGGCTGGATTATTAAGGGATGTAAAAAGAGCCTTTTAGAAGTGTCACTCCTACACACCAGGGTACAGCAGGAGGTGCACAGCGGCGGTCTGTGTGTCACTCACAGTGGGGATTGCTGGCACAATGGCTTCTGGTTTTGCTGCCTGTTCAGTATTATTTGTTTTATGTTGATACTGTCTATGCACTTAAAGAGATTATATATTTTTCCCATGGCATAAATAAAATGACTTGCATTTTGCAAGGAGAGTAATGGTAATGAGAAGTCAGGCTTCAAGGGGGAATGATGGTAAGGTTGACAGCAAGGAGAAATAAATCTCGTATGCTCAACTTGGTCTGAGCTGACTGCCATTTCTTTAAATAAATTAGTAAAGTCAAGTCCTCGTGTTCTTACCTTATGGGGAGGGATGAGAAAAGGGATTCAGCTGCGACCTCACAGCGGGCAGCATTTTTAGTAACTGATCTCTTACCATTAGCTCCAATCCAGCTTCAAGCAAGACATGAGTTTGCTGGTTCTCCTCAGGCCGATGTCAAACTTTTGCCCTCCTTTTTCCATCCCCTGCCTTGAAGAAGTGCAGAGCTAGAGATGGAGGATGATGTAAGGACTCTGAAGCCAGCCAGGCTCAAAAGGTCACTTCTCCCCCTGCCCACATCAACCCTTCTAGCCCCAGCTCAAGTGCAAGGCCATGAAGTAGATTGCAATGGGAAGGGGAAATCATGCTATTAATAACTCTGAATTGCTGCTCCCTGGAAGGTGCTGAGCATTCTTTTGTCCTTTGTTCCCAGGGGACAACATACTGTACATTGCAGTCATTTGTTGTTTGGGTTTTTTGTTTGGTTTTTTTTTTTTTTCCCACCCAAATACAGAACAGTGGCAGCTGAGCCGCTGTGTGAGAATAACATTAAAATGTGTAATGCACCATAAATAAACAGAAATAGACAGGCAGGAAGCTGTGGTAATCACTGCTTTGATGTAGCATGAATTATGGTGTGTATATATATGTGAGTGAGTGTGAGGCAGGGGGAGAGGGAGTGGTGTAGGATTGGGGGGGGGTTAGTGGGGGGTGCTTTAAGGGCTTCATGTTTCTGGCTGTGCTTGTTTTGACTCAGCTGCTGTTCTCTGGGAAGAGTGAACCCAGCCTGCCATTTACATATCTCCACCTTCGCACTGACAGCTGCTGTCCCTTGACTCAGAGGAAAGGGATCTCAACCCCCACCGCCTGTTCCCTTGGCGTCCCTCCCTCCTTGTCCCCTCTGCCCCCCTAGCACGGCAGAAGGGGGAACCCTGGCTGTCTCCCAGGGACCGGGTCACTCCCTCCTGCCACCCAGGGAGGATCCTGTAACAACCCGGGCTTCGGCATCACCTCCCAGAAGTAGCTGATTTATGTTTCTTGGGTCTATATCAGACTGATGGTGTTTTTTTTCTCCCTGCTGACTTCCCAGTGCTACCGGGATAGTGAAAGTGGCAATGGACGTGTCAGAGTGGGCAGGTGAAGTTAATAACAACTCGGCGTCACGTTTCCCTCGAGGTACTGAACATTAAAAAGGTGGTGGTTGGATCCTAGTGGTCTGAGATCAGCAAGATACCCACAGCAGGTGGAAAGAGAGGAAAAAAAAAAGCAGCACGGGTGTCTTCTTGTTGATTATCTCCTATCGGCGTCCCAGGGCCTCCTTTAGCTGGCCCAGCAAGCCACTTGTTTGGAATGATCTCCCACCCATCCCCGCTACAGCAGCAAGACAGCTTATTAAAACAGAACAGCTTTCTTCTTGTGCTCTTTGCATTAATGTTTTACCTGGAGCCAATAGTTTCCCTCTGAAAAACTTGTTTGGTCTGAATAGCCACAAATGAGTCTAACAGTGCTTAAGTGCTGCTCGGGTTCAATGAATTCTCTGACCTTATGATAATTTGGGTGTCACAGGGCACCAATAAATGCCAGAAACTGTCTTCCAGCCTGTAACTAGCTACGTAACTGCTGCACAGTGCTCAGCCATCCTGCGAGGCTCATTAATGAACCCTGAGCAGCAGCATCCCTCCTGCCCAGCATCCATGCGGGCCCTTCTGTGCCTCCTGGACGGAGTGGGTCTGCTGCCCTCAGCTCCACCTTATCCCACCCGCCTGGTTCAGCCCCAGGCTTTGCTCTCAGCCGCAGAGTGAAGACACCAACTAAAAGATTCATTCTTCTCGTAGAAGAAGCGTCGTTTCCTAGCTTTGGGATGGGGGTGGGGGGGAGGCAGAGACAGCGCAGGGCTTGGCTCTGCTGACAAGCAGCTGTCTCAAACAGGGAGAAGGTTTAAGAACCCACAACTGGGAGTGCTTAAACGTTTTGCAAATTTTTCAGTCAAGTCTGACCGGCTTAGGTAGTCATAATGAACTGCTGAGAATGGGTAAAGATTTTTTGAAGCAGTGCTATATTGACATAACCAAAGGCCATGCACAAACTCTCCAAATGAAGGAGCGGTTTTAGTTCAGTGATTTCAGTGGGAATTTGGCACCTAAATATCTCTGGGAATTTGGTGCCTAAATACCACTGAGCTATATTTTTCCTGTTGTTGTCACTTAGCACAGTCACTCTTTATTTTAATATCATTTTAGTGAAGAAGGAAGCTTGTGTATTGAAGCCTTTCCATGCATAGGGACTGCAATGCATAAAAGCAGCAGGCAGCCCTGCTATTTTGCTCTGAGGAATAAAGATGCACCTTGGTTGGTGAAGCTGAGTTGTTAAGGCTTTAACTAATCTCTTCCTGACTCAGCAAGGAACTGAAGGATGTGCTTAACTTTATTCACAAGTTTTAAAAAGTTTGTGAAACAGTTGAAGCCTTGCTACTGTGCGGCATAGCCGCACGCTAATGGATGCCTTAGAAAATGCTGTCACAGTGCACATATATTGCCCCACATGGTAATTACTCAAATTGCAAGACAATTATCGTTCCAATACTGAAATAGCTGACTTGCACTTGCTTCACAAATGCTAGCAACACCTTCCTCATTCAGACCTAGCTGGCCTAATTCTGTATTATGTTGTAGCTCCATTGCCCTCCAGCAACACAAAAGGCCTAAAGAGGCCAGAAATAGCCTCCAGGGAGCAATCTCCGACATAAGATGTTCATCCCAGCCCATCTGTTGGCATACCACAGTGCCTCAACACTAGCTCGTTCCAACTGTCTCATAAACCTCTGCCCAGGGCCCTTGTTGGGAAGGGGCCATGTGTTTGACGTGTGCAAGCAGAGAGCACCGCCTAGCAGTTACTCAAAAGCAGCTTCTGGTCCTAGGGGCTAAATTAAACTCAGCTCAGGACACGACAATAATTTATAAAGCACTTCTTCCCTTTCCTATCCCCTTCCTAGCCCCAAAATACCTCCTCTCCCACTCCTTCTGTCCCCCAGCAGACCCTTGTTAACCCTTCTGCCTGCAGAGAAGTCGAGTCTGAGTCCCTCCCCTGAAGGGAGACAGTGCAGGATCTGGCAGGGAGGCAGTGATGGTGCATTTTGGAGTTGGTGATGAACAGGAGAGGGAAGAGAAAAAAGCAAGCTGAGGCTTCTTCATCTCAGTGAGCAGCTCCCTGTGAAGAGTGGCAGGACGAACCCCAGGAAGCCCATGGTGCGCCAGCCCCTGATTTCTAACACCATAGTAAGGTGGGATGTCTCTGCTTTCATCCCAAGGTGCCAGCTCGTGGTGAATGGGCAGAGGATCACAGGCAAGAGGTGGCATTCCTTGTCTTGCAGAGCTACAACCTCTCCCTACCTTTTGCTTAGGACAGAAACATTGTCCTGTCTGCTTTTTCAAGTTCTCTGTGGCTCTGTGCTCCAGTGGGAATAGAGCTAATGGGTCTCCTCTCAGTGAGGCCACAGTGGACTTTCTGACCCTGCTGCTGAAATGGAGAACAGAGGGTTGGCCCGCTAAGCACCATTATTTCAGACACAGGGTTCTCTCTTCTTCTCTTCCTTCATTTGGATGTTGCTCTCAGCATAAATCGCACTTCTGTTATTCACAATATTCTCAAAACTGTTACACTACTGCAAAAAATATGTAAAGATGAGAAATATCAACTGCCTTGTCCTGAGATTACCTTTCACTCATTGTAAAGACCAAATTTGATAAAGTAACAATGCATAATGGCTTCTCCTATATCATATCTCCTTTTTGTTAGCTTTAGAGGCTCAAACCTTCTAATAAGAACATGAAAGGTTTTAACACTCTTTCTTGATCAGAGGAAAAAATAAGTATTAAATTTCAAATGAACATCAGGGTATTCTGCAATGTAAGTTATTTGACGATGCAAGCCTGACTATAACAAATTATTCTGCTAATTTCTGCAAGTATGTAAAGCATACTTAAACCAGCCCAAATGTTGGTATATCCAGACTTCTAAGAGTTTTTGACTTCCTTTGCATTGCAAAAGAAAAATAAGCTATTTTTTTAATGAAAAATTATTGACCCTTCAGTTCTCCCCAACTAAAGTTGACAGAAGGTTTCTCATTGTCTTAAAGGAAGTCAGAATCACACTATTGAGGTTCTGTTTAGTGTCATAAAATTGTCAAGCTGCCAGTTTCCTATTGGCTTGTTAATGGCTTTTTTTTTAATGATATTTAAAGCACATAAATTATTTGTATGGTGATTTATTCTACTTTGCAATTAATTGCAGTCATTGGAATATATTTTATCTTACACTGGGGTTTTATTTTACATACTGAGGCCATTATATTTTCATTTTTTATGGTATTTGTGAGCTTTGCATTTGTCCAAAAGATATAAGTATGCCAGTGAATGACTGGATGCAAATTCAGTGTTCTGTTTCCATTTTATGACATTCAGTCAGTGTCTTTGCTGAGTAGAGGTTTGAATTTTAAGGGGTTTTTTTTGATTGGGTTTTTTTTTGGTAAAGTTTCTGATACATTATTGCTAGGATTTCAGGTAAATCCAGTATTATTGCATTTCCCATTTTTTTTTTGTTTTGCTGGTCTCTTTTATTTTCAAGGAATAACAAGAACGAAATGTGTATATAAAGCCATGGTACATCATAAAACATCACATTTGCCTGAAGATACTACTAGCATGAAAATATTAGTAGTTATAAATCCATCTCCAAGAAAAATGACTATATTTCTCTGCATTGAGCCAGCTGTTCATTAAATGGAAAGACACTTTCTCTAAATTGTCTAAGTTTTAAGGTCATGTATCTCTTTTTAATGGCTCAGTCTTTGAAGGAAAATTCTTCCAGTTGTTAAACTAGCTCTCAACATAAAGTCTTTTCTACTGTTTATGTGTATGAAGATGAAATTTGTATTCACACAGGGAGCTAAAACAAGACATATCTTTCTTCTATTGAAGATGTTTTCTCCCACCTTTAAGATGCTTATGCTCTTGAGGTGTGGAAGTGTGTGTGAGCCACAGAAATCACCAACGCAGCCAAAACTGCAGATTTTTGGTATCCCTCTGTGTTTTATATTTTATGGTCTTCACTGAGCTTCTGACCTGTACAGAAGCTTGGCCATGTTTACTGTGAATACTTGAGACTAGGAAAGTTAGAAAATATAGAAAATAAGTTGTGCTGCTACTTGAGTAGCTGTTTATAATGTATGGATAGATATAGAGAATTTCAGGAAAGGTTGGTGTGGGGACCTGTAGGATGGAGCCACTGACCTTAGATTACAGAATCACAGAAATTGTCATGTTCAAAGACTCCACTGGGTTGTACCTCTACCTAACCAAAGACAGGTCATCTGGTAGAACTGGAAATCAGAAGCGTAGACTTTCAAAGCTTTCATTATTTATGTCCTTTATAAAATATCCTCACTTCCACTAATAGTAGCCAGCCAAGAGTAAGCTTGCTTTCCCTTAGTCATCATTTGCCAACTCTTAACAGGTAGCCACCTATGAATGTCCATGAAAAAACATGGTCTTAAAACCCACACCAAAACCAAAGCAGAGACAGTGCAAGACAATAAAGTGTGGACACATGACCTGGTTTGATAAAGTCTCTGGAAAGTCTAGAAGACAGCTTGGAGCTGAATCTACATCTTTCAAGTCTCAGCCCATCCTTTAATCTTAAAAGCAATTTTCCTCTCAGTTTCCAAGAAATTTGTATCTAGGTAGCAACTTCTGCATACTTTATTCAGGATCAGTGGAGGAATTTAGCCAACAGTAGTCATCTCAGAAAGAAACCCTCCACCAAAAACAAAGTTATATGCAACTCAGATGTGGGCTAGTCTTGGTAATTCCTATATGTCTTTCACTCTCTGATCAATACAATGCAAAATTAATGACATGCAACAGGTTGTGCTGAATTCTCTTAATCTGAAAGCAGTTAATATGATCATGAATAGATATCAATAGTGCCTAAAGTATTTATACTGATGCAGGTGACACAGATGCAAAACCACTCATAGTTCTGGCTGTCAATGTCCTAGCTGTAGTGTCTGATTTTAAATTCCATAAACAATGTGGGAGTTTTCCTGGTATTTTTATAATAAATATGATTGAGTGACAATTTACCTCCAAAAGTGAGATTAGTATTTATACAGGAACATATTTCTATTTAATAGTTTTTAAGTGAACACATAAATTAATAGATAAGCTTGTTAACAACACTGAAATATAATTAGTTTGTTGATGTAAATTGTTACTCAGCAGGAAATTCAGGTCTCCAAAATAGCTACATAGTTTTAGTTGCCTACAGTCACAGTGCCTTAAATAAGCTATTGCCACAAGTTCCATGAAGCAGCGTATAGATGCTTTTATTTTATTTTATATCATTTCATTTCATTATTTTATATTATTCTGATGGTAACATTTTTCTTCTTTCAAAAAACATCTTTTCTCAGACATCTGGGAAAATCTGAAAACAGAAACTTCACAAAAGCACCAACGCATCAGCTCTGAGTCATCGGGTTAAAATTCAGAGAAAATGATAATAAACTTTGTTAAAAAATTCTTGACTCCAAGCTTTGGCAGAAAGAAAGAGGAATTTCTATTTATTGAAGCAAGTTTAGCCACATGACAGCAACCCATGTCTGAATGGTGTAGTAAATGGATGCTTCTGAGTTATAGAAATTAAAGGTCAGTCATTCAATCAACAGTTACTTAATTTGACTTACATAATTAGTGCCCATTACCACCCATTTCAGCTGACTGGTAAATGTTTGTTTGCTTCTGCTTTATGTCCCCAGAGCAGCACAAGACAGTCTCAGCACACTGATGTGTTTAGCAGCAACAAACACCTACACTATAATCAGAAGTGTCATTGCATCAAGGGCAGAGAGACCTCTGGTGTGGTTAGTCTGGGCACCACTAGAAGGATGCTCTGCAGCATGGACCTTAGTGCATAACAGCTTCCTCAGCACGTGCTCATCAATTTTAGGCAGATCCCTCCAATATATCTCGAATTCCCAGTGTCACAATGTGCCGCTGTTGCTGCCCAAGCTCGTTTCCTCAATGCTAGTGGAAATGTGTCTGTCCCTGCTGAAATCACAACCCTTGCCTTTGTGAACATGCCCACAGATAGAAGGATGCACCAACCCACCTTTCTAAAGTGCTCATGCAAGATTTGCAAAGTTTGTGCGATAGAGACTGCTGATGAAGGAAGCTCTCTGTCACCAGAAAGAGCAAAGAACAGAGGCAGAAGTGCACTTGCAGGAACTGCAGCCTCACCTCTGCTCAGGGGAGCACCACTTCCCAGCTGCCCATGGTGACTTACCTCTGTGACTTACCTAATGACAGCATGGTTGTGCAGATCCTTCTTATGAAGACTGTACAATTGCCTTCAGTGAAACTGCTTGCATACAGGGTGGAATTTTCATGATACAGACAGCTAAACTTTAGGAATTGAATGGGATCTAAAGTCACGTGGCATAGATATAGTCAAATGCCCAATGGATGAAATGGTGTGTACTCAAGTGCTATGGTTGGCTGGTGAGAACTTTCTGTGAGGATGGAATGGCAAAGCACACAAATAGCTTGTTCTTTATAAGAAAAAAATATTTATTATTCATTCTTTTTATTTTATTACCAGCAGAAGATAAGGTAAAATAAATGATTCAGCTCATCTTCCCTTATCACTGCAATCCTTTCTTGGGCTCACTAGTGATAAAATTTATGCTTGCTTCTCCATTTACTACAATTGCCTGGTATCAGAATTTAGGCTATACATTGCTGACTAGTTCTGATAGCTAGGAATAATACAAGAAGGATGTTTTTATAGTAAACTATTACAGGGAAAAGGAAGAATTTCTATCACCATGATGATGCTTGCTATGGGGATCTAAATTTTCTTTCAAACAATACCCCACTTAAATCCTCTCACCTCTATGAATACAAGAATTGGGGTTACCTTTCCTGTCACCCTAAAAGACAAACATTGATAAGGCAATATGAAATAGAAAAGCAGTTTTGATTTGAGAATTTCTCCCCTTAGTCAAACACATGCAGAGAAGCAGACATGAAAATAACTTAAATAATGAGCTTAATAAGCTTAACTTTATAAGCTTCATTGCTGGGGTCATATGGTGCTAGAGGGATGGTGTTTGACAGTGGCAGATGAACATTCTGTTCTCTTCTGGCCTTAAAAACCTATGAAATCAGGTCTCTCAACTCTGGAAGAGTGCAGCTGTTTTCTTTGAGGCAGACAGAGCTACAGAACAGTGTGTCAGACCAAGACCTTTCAGGGCACCTTGAAGGCCTTTAGTAACACCACAGCAGTTCAGTCAATGGGAGTACTGCTAACATGACACTTGCAGTGTTCAAAGTGGCAACACAGAGAGGAACAGTCCTGGGTATTTTCTCAAATTTTCTTTCCCTAGCTGCAGTTGGCAAGAGTCCTATGGGTTGGGTAACTGGTCCATCTATGAAGCTTCAAGGTGAGCAGTTACCCTTGGGCACATTTGTCTTTACTCTTGTTTGCATTTGAATTTGGTGCACTGAAAAATCTGAAGATGCATCCAAAGCTCAGTCTCCCAGCCCAGGCCTGGCACCAAGGACATGAGGAGGAAAGGGCAGTGGGCATGGTGTGGGGCTGATACGACCAGCCATGTGGTAGGGAGAAGAAGCCACATGGCTCCTGTCCCAGTCTCTGCACTCATGGCAAGGACCTCCTGACAGAAACAATGGCTGGCCAGTTCCTTCCTCCTGGCAGGCCACAGATTTCCAGATGTTATCCCCAGGCAACAGGAGATGGGCTTGGCTAGCTGAAATTTGGACAGTTCAAGTGATACGCCACTTTGCTGCTGCACAGCTCATTATGAACCTCACAGCCCTTTCTGGACCTAGGAGATAAACAAGGGAATTGTTAAATGCATTGGCTTATTAAGGTGACTTACCTACCTTCAAAATTTAGTGTACTTCATTTGTTGCCCGTCACAGGTAATTGTAGGTGATTAAGGATATGAGGGCTATCAGTTTTCCAGATATTAGGTAACACTACTGTCCTGGTGTCTTAGCTTAACTTTTTTAGATTGGTAAGTGACCTCTGATTTACAGTGACATATGATATTTTTAACCCCTTTTTTTTTTTTTGCAGCTAGATTGTCAAAGACACAGGAAAATTATTTTCTTTCCAAGGACAGGACACTGCAGATTTAGAATCTTAGTTAGCCTCTAGTAGCAATGAAGTTTTTGGAGTCTGAGATACAAATCCTGGAGTTCTTGATGCAACTAATCCAAAATATCCAAAAGGAGAAAAAAAATTATTTTTTCTGAAGCAGTGCATGGGTGCTGGGTCAAACTGTAAATACTTACATTGTCTGAGCGGGACTGAAAACATGAAAAAAGTTAATGATGATCATGTTTAAGTTATAAGAATTGAAAACTATATGAAAGTGAAGAAAAATAGTAAAAAGGACTGGACAAGATAATTTAATGCTTTGGAAGAGCATGCTTTATTAGAATCTGAGAGTCAGTATATCATATATATTTAAAAAAAAACAAAGAAAACAAACAAAAAAAAAAGCAGCATATTTAAACAATGCAATAGAGAAGGCTATTAGAAGTAGAAAGAAGTAGAATTCTCATCCATTTGAATGTGGAAATCCTGTCCAAATGAGGAAAATAAAAGACAAGTTAAACTCATCCCATTGAATGTAGGACTCTAATGAGGCAAGCCAATAAAATATTTTGAAGAGCAACTTCCTACATACATAAAGGTGACTAATAAGAACTTTCTCAGAAATGGGAGGCCTGTTGGAAAGTCAATCGTCTGAGAGATGATTAAGGTACAAATGGGATACTCCAGGAAGCTAGGGCTATGGCAAGAAAGCTAAACGAATGATTTGCATCAATGTGCTCTGCAGAAGAGGTCATGGAGATTTCCACACCTGAACTGTTCCTTACAGGGAAAGCCTGAAGAGCAGTCTGAAATCGAGCTGTCAACAGAGGAGATTTTCAAAGCAATTCAACAAAACGAACAGTAGCAAATCTCAAGGATCAGGTAACATTCAACCAAGCATTCTAAAGAAGCTAAAATATGAGACTGCTAAACTACTAATTTCTGAAATAACTCTTTAGAGCAGAGAAACAGAAAGTGGCAAATGTGATGCTATTATAAAAAAAAAAAGTTTAAAGAGCAGAGATGATAAATTGATTTCTGTACCAGACAAATTGGTACAGATCATAGAAAATAGAATTGGTAAACACATTATTTTGTAGAGAGAAAACATGACTCAGAAGTCCATTAGCATTCTTTGAAGGAGTTAATGAGAATCGGGCTAAGGGCGTGATGCCTGATATATAGTGGACTTGGGTTTGCAAAAAGCGGTTCCCATCAGCAAAGGGTCTTCAGGAAATCAAATCCTCATAGGATAAAAGGGAGGTCTACATACATACATACATGACTAGAAGAAAAGAAACAAAGATTAGAAATAAACTGCCATCCTTACACAGTGGAGGAGTGGGGCACAGTTGAATCCCACATGGCCCCTGCTGGGATCCATGCTGTTCTGAATTAGACTTGATACAGAAATGGGGATGGAGCCAGGCTACGCTCCAGCTCTGTAGCTCTCAACTGTTTTCTTTAATCAGGAAAACAATTTGAGTACAGGTTGAACAGCTCAATGCATAGGCCTTTATGACCAGGAGATCATTGCCAGGGTTGTGTTGTTGAGATATTGTGGGTTGGCAAGCGGGCTTGAAAAGAAAGGAAAAAACTCTTTTTCTTAAGTGAGAAGCTGCAATAATGGCAAGCATCAGGGAATATGTCGTTTATACCTCAGACTGGACAGAGCTGACAGATATTCCTTGTGTGTATGTCAAGCAAATTAAATGCTAATATTGACCCACCACCAGAAAAGACATTTGTTGTCTGAGGATGAGAGAAAAGAAATGACCTGCCAATCTGTAGGCCATGACGTCTGAATAATAATACTATAACAAGGAATAACTTTTTATCATTGAAACCTCAGATTTTCCCAAACTGTCACACTAAAGTAGTTTTATTATTCTCTTGTATGAGTTGAAGCTCTCTTTATGTTAAATCTGTCAATCCAAGAAATCTAGGTAACTTTTTTTACCTATATGTGGAGATAATTGAGTGTTAAAAGCTAATCATACATGGTCACAAGTAGAAATTACTTTCTCTACATTAATTAAAGAGTAAGCCTTTTCAGACTCTCCCAAACCTCAACCCATGAGGCCCTTAGGGCAAAGACAACCTTGGTTTCAGTGGGTAAACACCTATGTTCTTTCTTTGATATAACTGTAACAGTTCTCCTTTAGAGATGCAATGATGCCATTAAATGAGATGTTGTTTCAAAACGTATCTTTCAAATAAACTGCACTATAACTGTTGCATACAATGATCATAATTCTGCACTAAGAATCTGTTCACAAAGTGTATTGATGATACTTAAGTTTATATTTCTAAGTCTTTTGCTTGCATAACAACTGTGTTGGGGCATAGTAGTTAGCATGATTATGTAATTTTTACATCCAAGTACAGATACATAACAGCCTAACAGGAGATCTCTTGTGTAAGAAATGCCTGTATCTCACCTTCATTGGAGCCATGAGTGAAGAACAGGTAAATAAACCTTTGTATGGTTTGGTATAGGTTGCATACATATATGCTTTCATACCCTTATACACACTGCGCGTCTTGGAGGGGTGGGTTGTAGAGTATATGGCAGGTACTGCATTCCTGCATTGGTTAATCTGCCTGGAAAACTCCTCTATGGGCAAATAATGATTTACGTAAATTAAACTAGTGAAACTCCTAAGAAACCACAGCACAAAGCTGTCATAATAGCTATAAAAAAATCTAATTGCCAGCTCTTGCCATCATGGTGAAGTTAATCAAATTGATTAAATTAATGATTGTCTGATTGTGCTGTTTGGCACTGCCTTGTGCTTTGTGTAATAACACGTTCTGCCATCAAATTGCTCCAAGCTCTGGTTAGAGCAGAAAAGCCATCAATTGACATGAACACTGCTATGACAGGTTACAACATCTGAAATGTGGAGTGAATGTTCAAGGCAACACCAATCTGATCTGAGAGTGGTTTATAGTGATGATGAGCAGCTGTCAACAAGGACACAATGCATGGAGACAGAAAGTCTGGAACATTCACCGGGATTCCTTTTACGTATTCTCATTTTGCACAGATTCAGTGAAATTGCTTGCATTTGCAAGGATACCAGGAGAGAATTAAGTCAAGTAGCACAATTTTGTCCCTGAAATACTTCTATTGAAATGAGTAGAATGATACCCACTTCTTTCAGGGCTAAATTCAGCCCATTACTGTTTCTGATGTATTTTGCATAAAATTAATTAATTAGTTGACGGGTTCAGAATAGGAAGAGGGAAAAAAAAAAGATTTGTTTCATGACATTCCTGATCCATAGCATGCTTGAGGCTGAGAAAAACTTCTGGGAAGTCTCTCTATATCCTTGCCTTGTTACTGTAGCCTTCCACAGGCATCTGTTGTCAGTCACTGTTGAGAGGACAATGCTGGAGGAACTGAACTTTGGGTTAATCATTCCTATATATATGATGAAAGGGCAACCATCCCACCCCCATTTTCCATTTTTGCATCAAAACTAGGATACAAATCCCATGTAATTTCATCCAGTTCTGTTTATGAGATTAGGAAACTACAAAACAGACTAATTCAGACAGCTGCCTGAACCAACATGACACCACTGAATTTTTCACCAGTCTTCTCTTAATATATTTGTTAATTTCTGTCCTAGCAAGACTCCAAATGAAGCTCAGCCCATCACTGGAAAATGAGAATAGACATTGACTTAGTAGAAGGTAGACTGTATCTAGGGAAATGAACATTTCTTCTGCTTGGACACTGCCTTTACCATCTGTGGGATGAGGTGAACAGATAATAAGTACAAATCTTTGTTAATGCAACCATAAAGTTTTACAGTTAAAATTGAAAAGGTCAAGCAGCGCAAAAATCAAGGTTTCTCTAGCAATCTTTAACTTGGCTGCATTCCACAGCTGGAGTACTTTCTTTTTTCTTTGTTAAATGTGTCATGTAATATATTTCTCTTTGACGTTAAATTTGTATGATAAGTATACAGGGCATGAATTGTGGTAGAGATAACTGTTGCCATGGGAACTTTAACTTTTGCATTTCCCAAGTTTGAATCTGTAGTAATGCAATCATAAGATTGCAATGGGGGGGGAGGGAGGAGGGGGAGAGAGAAAGTTGTCATATCCTTCTGACCCCTCCGCCCAATTCCTCCATCCCTTGGAGGAATTCCTTCCTATGTACCTCCCAGCCAGCTCCATGCTCTCACATATATGACCACCAGCAGGTCCCAATGCCAGGGTGGGGAAATACTGGCCTGTTCTTCTGACAGGGTGTTTTTCCAGAAGACACCATTGAGGTCCCTTCTGATCCTGCACACTTCCAGGAAAGCCTATAGGGGCTCACAAGCAGGATCATACCTGACCTGTGTTGCCTTGTTGAACAAGTTCATAAACACAGGTGTTTAGCAGTTCTTTGGCAATCCCAGGTGCATTTTCCCTTAGCCACTCACAGCTACAGAGCTACAAAGCATCATATTTTATGTTGTGAAGAGCCAGGAGGTTTATTGTATGGTAACTTCTTCTGAACACAGCCAAAACCAGGAACCCTACTCCAGGGGCGTGAACAAAGTTATTTGTTCCCTGAGCGTTAACACCTGCACTTTCCTACAGGAATACACTGCACTGACATGCTCTTCTTTAGGCCTTTTTCCTTACCTTTTTCCTAAGATGGAAATTGCTGCCTTCCTGATATTCTCTTATATTAGTGTTTGTTTACTCCCATATAGACCTTAAAATCTATCAAAAGCATGAAATAGACCTGCAGAGTGAAACATCTGCTTGGAGATAACAAAACTGCTCATTTCATCTGTCTCTGAAGAGGCTAATCGCCTTGTGTTGAATTTTATCATACCCTGTATTTTTTACTTTCATGTGGCCTAGAATCTCTGGCTGAAGTATAGCTCCTGAGGAATCTCAGTTCATAGAGGGGAAAAGGCCAGGCTCAGTGTCCATTGCCTCTACTTCTACTTCTGAAGGAAGATTCAAGCAGAAGTGATATAGGAATGCACACCCCTGGGGAAATGTCCAGGTAGCATTGAGACATTTTGATATAGGCTGGTGAGGTAGCCTGGATGCCTCCACAACCTCTCTAGGTGTAAACCACTGTATTCTCACCAGTTTTCTGTCCAGTGATTTTTCATACCACTAAATTCAGGAGAAAGAGAGAAAGGAGGAGCAGAGAGACAGAGGGAGGGGACCACAGAGAGAGAAAGAACGAATGACAGAATGAAAGGGAAGGGAGGAAGGAAGGAAGGAAGGAAGGAAGGAAGGAAGGAAGGAAGGAAGGAAGGAGGGAAGGAAGGAAGGAGGGAAGGAAGGAAGGAAGGAAGGAAGGAAGGAAGGAAGGAAGGAAGTTAGTTTTGCCTCTCCTCCAGAACACACACAATCCTAAAAGGAAAATGATAGTCAACAGGAGTTGAAAGGTAGCTCCCCAAGCAGCAATCTTGTGTGCCATCACTTGATGAATAAAGTGGTTATTCTTTCTCTCTCTTGGGATGATCACCCACGGGATCACCCACAGAAATATCCTGGCATGTTCCTGAGCCTGCTGTCCAAATGATATTCACTTACTAACATGAACAATTGTCTCTGGGTAATGCTCTAATTTATACCACTGGGGTTTGCAGAGCATGAGAATTTTCAGTGCTGTAAAGAGCATAAAAGGCCATCTCCTTTCTCTGAGGGCAAGCAGAGACTCTGCATTCTCTCCATGTAGGGTCTCCTTTGTCTTTAGTCCAGAGATCCAGAGTCTTAGATCCAAGTCAACCAAACAAAAGCTGATTATCTCACCTTCAAATAGAGGGATTTGAAGTTAAAGCTGGGTAACTGATCTCCCACTTGAGTGTCTGAGGGGGATAACCCTTCAGATGAAACAAATTTGAAGGAAGAAAAGGAAAAAAATTGTCAAGCTGAAGATTAATGCAGAGGCATAGTTCCAAGTGTCATGGCTGACATTTGACTCATCATTCATACTTATTTGTATCTATATGAAAAGGGAGCACAAATAAATAGCAATTTTAATTCCCTCTGCAGCAGCAAACCAGGTTTTTGTCTAAAAAGGTTCACCACAAGAGAAACTTTCTTGAGAAACATTACAAAGAAGAAAAATACCAATGTACCTTTGTCAGTACTGACATATCTATCTTCTTCTCTTCCCACAGCCCTAAAATAAATTTCTTTTCTGTGAGTGATATTAATTTCCTCCTACTTATGGTGGTTAGCTTGGAACTAAATGGGCTACAATTTAATTCCTGGAAATAACCTCCTGAGAACAACTATTTTCTAGGATTACTGTAGAACAGGTCCCAAATTAGTACAAAGAAATGTTTAGCAGGATTCAGAGGTTACATATGTGCAAAGGTATTTTTAAGCAACCCTGACATTTCCATGGTCTTTGTCCACTTCCAGTTCCCCTGGCACAAGCTAAAGTATCTTGCAAAAATAACTTTCATCTTCACTGGTGAAACACAAGGCAAGTGCACTGATAGCAGCCTGGGCTTGCTGAGGGAGATTTGATTGTTCCTGGGATTCCCTGAGACACAGATATGTAGTCCTTCCCTTCGCATTGCAGCATCTGCTGGGGGAGATGATTACCAGTTATCTCAGCATTAGTGTGCTCATGAAGGGCTTTCCTACGCTGGTGCAATCTTCCTTAACCACTATGTTGCTTTGGGCTAGCAGGGAAATGGGGGCTGGTCTTCTCTTCAGAGTAGACTAACTGATATCAGTTTCCTGGCATGACCATTCCGTAGCATTGTTTTGGCTCTGAAATGTGTATATTGGTAAAGTTCCTACCGATCAAAAGTCCTGGCAGTAAGAGAAACCAGACACTACTGGAGTTTGTTTCTGTTCTATATCTAATCCACAACACTTATTGCTTGGAAATGTAACTGCTGAAGACACCTTTTTCACTAAAGCAACACATGTGGAAATGGGCCTGATTCTGCTTTAAGCTGGTGAAATTTCAAGGAGGTAATCCTGGTTTTACTCATGTAACAGAGAGGAAAATCAGACCCATTATATCCATAAAAGCACTTGTATCATAAAAGGGCTAGAGTTTTAAACTGTCATTTCAGCCAAGACAAATAGATTTTCTTGTCACCCATTCTCACAGCCCATGACAGCTCAGAGCTCTTGTAGATGGATTTTTGAGCTGGAGGAGGATAGGAACAAGCTATGAAAACACCACAGAGTTTCTTTTTGGCATTTTACCTTTTCCTCTGGTCTTCTTTATATCGCCATAATCTAGATAAGAAACAGCAGTGCACAGTATGAGTAGCATTTTGATGTCATGCAGGCTACAGAAGAAGTGGAAGATACAACTTAGTTCAAGTGCCAGACATGCATCAGCAAGATTAATTTACAGCAAAGTCAGAAATCTGAGTAGGTTTGAATTATGCTCCTCCACAGTACAAAAAAAAAAAGTTGCACTATGAAAATTGATGTGACATAGTGCAGAGGTGAAAGAAGAAACCAGTTTCATTTTACTCTAAGGATAGCATCGGAGTCTAGTATTAAGCCAAGCCAGTACAAATGCCTAACACTGGCGTTAGAAGAGAAAGATATTTATCATCTTCCCAAGTCAGGCCAATTTCTCCTTTTCTTTAATTACTCTGGGGAAATACAAATTTACGCCGAGTCCAATAAAAGCAGGATGAACTCCTTTTCAGCATGCAAGAACAGAAGAGACACAGATCACTCTGCAAAGCAGAAGAAAAGATTGCAAAGTAATTTTCACCACCAAAACACATTTTCCCCTCCAGTATGAAGCAGTAGGGAACAGCAATCAAAATTGATTGTTCCAGTTAAAATTCTGCATCACGATGTTACCGAAAAAGTAGCATGATGAGCTCAGCTCTTCTGACAACGTGTCGCAGTAAATATAGACAGGAGCCTGTTAAGATTAAAGAGTTCTTTGGCACATCATGCATTTTCTTGATTCACTGTGCATCATTAAACTCTTTTTTATGATGCTTTGTTTATTTCATGGACAAGCCATTAAATTCAAATTACATCTTGAAGGAAATTTGCTTTGTTTGGGTCCTACTGTGGAAACCTCTCATTATCTGTATTTGTATTTCTAATGTGGATGAATGGCTCTGATCTTAATAGCAGGTCAGACAGGTGAGATAGTCATATACATATCAATAGCACTACACTATTTTGCTCCAGTAGTTTACTTTTGCCTTTTCTGAGAAGAACCTACAAATATTTTGTAGATATGTGAATCGGAGTGATAAAAATGATAGAAAATATATTTTTTTCTCCAGCTCCTGAGCCATCATTTTAATGTTTTATTGCTGATTATGGTGACATTAAATACTCAGTAAAACAAGTATATCTGCATCACACAGTATATAAACAGGATTTTGAATGACTGTCTAAGATGTTTAAAATTTTCCAGTGGCATCATAGTTAAAATTGTATCCTTCCTTAGAAATGCCTTTACTTCTTTGGCTGCTCAATGGTAATGAATTTTATGAGTAAAGAGCTAGAGCTGTGAAATCAAATTCATTATACTGAAGTATAAAGGCTTTATTTGCCATTAATTTGGAAAGAAATTGTGTCACTGTCTCTCTTTTCCTTCACTGAAAGATAAGCATTTAGTAACATTTAATAAAGTGCAAAGGTGAGTGCTCAATTGAAGGTCTTGTGCAATTCCTGAAAGTCTTCTAAACATGATCACAGTTTCTCTAATCAGTTTCTGACTTGTGCCCCCCCTGAGAATTCTCCTTCTCCTCCTTCTGCCCTTAGGTTAGGATTTGCCTTATGCAAATAGCACAGCAAATATGCCTAACTCAAAAATGAAAGCAGTTTTTATGGGTTTTTTTGACAATAGCTTCTCTAGCTGGAGCTCATTCAAACCCTTACTGGGTTTTGAGAAGCCAGTGACAAAAATGGTTTCTGATTCATGGCCACTCTTTGTTACTTTTCTAAACATTTGTGCTTGTAAGCTTTACTGTTGCTGGCTACATTATTGTTTTATACATATGAATGTCTTTAAGCAAGTTTCCGAGCTTCTTCAATGTGGACAGGAGTTTAGCATCGTGGAAGATATGTACAGCACCATGCAGCATCATGTCCAAGCCCTAGAAACAGTCTTATTTCTGCTTATACACGGACCATTGATGCTGAATGACCTTCATGATAATGCTAGGATTTAATTTTAACTGGCTTGTCATTTTTATTTATTTTAATGTGTTGCTATTTGATGAAAACCCAGTAAGATTCTGCATTATAAAGATAAAACTTTCTCTACAATTATATTGCATTATTGTGTTAGGAAGAAAGAGTATTCCAAGGTTGCCTTCCAAAGTACATCAAACTGTTGAGCAGGACTGCAGGTGGACTAATTATTGCATTTGATACATACCCAGGATGTCAAACCAGACTCAGCAAGTAAGGACATTTGGGAGAGAACCAGAGTAATCTGGGCTCATACTTCTCATACACTTCTCATACAACAATGTTCTGGAGTTCACCTGCAGGAGACCTGATAGTCATGAAGGAAGAAAAAGTAAAAAGCATTTGCTACCTTAACTAGTGGATTCCTCTAGGGAAACTATAGAAATGCATGAGTAACTGTCAACCCAGAAGGTTGATAAACACAGTAGTTCTTGAGATTGTCAGATTTTCATTCTGGTGAAGAAAGCCATGCATATATTCTCCTAACCATCTTAAAACAATACCCATGTTATAGTCACAGATTCCAGTTTCCCCCTTACCCACGGAATAGTACCTCTTCTTGGAATCAGTCTGGTGTATCCCAAGTAGCATATTAGCAGCAGGAGCACAATTACTGTCCTTGGCTTTAACTACTATAAAAAAAGGATTCTCCCCTGAATTTCAATCCTCCCCCTCACATTCTTTTTATACGAGATGCATTTCAACCTGGGAGTTGATAGTAAGCCTGTCTTTCACAGTACAGAGGATCAAAAGCATGTAGTGTGTGGAGCGTGTCTCATACTTGCTGCGTGAAGGTCAGAACAACACTGCAGTTTGTCAGTTTCTTATTTTCATGATGGTCCTAGACTCCACCATGAATGATGAAATTCTGTTGATTGAATGGGTGCTTCATTAGTATCTTTCATTGTAATATCATGATCTGCTCCAGAGGTCAGCTCTTCCACATCTACCGGCAGACCAGGATTCTCCCTTGACGTAAGTTGAGCTATTTGCATGAACCCTGATATGCTTGTAAGGAGATTGACAGTGACATCTCCATCAGAACTAGATCCTTTGGAAACTATTATTCTGATGGAGTTTTACATGCCTGAAATGTTGTCGATGTGGCCAATAAAGAAGGAGTTTGGATCTATTGGGGACATCCTTATAATAAACAAGATGTCTCAGTGGGATTTGTGCCTCCATTCAGCTTGCCAAACCACAGAGGCAAAGCGATAACCAACCTGCAGATCTGTATATGTTTTGTTGAACACTGTGAATAAATAAGAGTTATGGGAACTTCTCAGAAGCATATAGGGCAAACATTTCTCTTTTGGGAAAAGGCAGAATTAAAATGTTCATCTAAACAGTTCACTGTGAGGAAGATAGCATTACAGCATTATGCTCCATGAAGTCTCCTGTCCAAAGGTCTGTCTATATTTCTCAGTCACCTGCTACAGCATTTTATAGGGTATCTTCAAAGTATAATGCTTGCCTGAATGTTGTTACTCCAGCTATACTCAGCATCAATAATACACATACTTCTCCAGTAAAGAAACAAGGGTGTTACCAGGTCTTGGAAGTATCTCCATTTCAGCACCTATGGAAGATTTTCCTGAAGAAAACTTTCACCATGTGCATTTACAGCACTTTGACAGCTAGCTTCTGGGTTTGACATCTGAATGTCTTCAAAATTCTAGTCCTTGACAACTATGCTCTTGACAAAGCTATGGCTCTGAAGAAGTGAAATGTTCTCCAGGGAAAAAGAGTGGTCTCCACATCCTCCAGAGACATGATCATAACTTGTGACATTTGTCCAGTCCTTTGAGAATTTTGGCAACTCCTCAGAGGTAGCTTTGTGTCAAGGTAAGCACACATGCTCAAGCACACTTGGAAAGAGGGCTTGTGTTTCAGGGTTTTGATAATTTAAAGTTAAGACATTCTGAGTGAAGAACAGCTGAAACACAGGCAAAACAATAGACCTTACTGTAATGTATTTGTCTTCCTGGTAGCAGGATACTCTCTGGTCTGTTGGTATCTCTATGATGCAAATAACCTCCAGGTGCCTGGCAGTCTGTGTAGCAATTATGTTGTAATCAGTACTGAAGAATTAGATTAGTTTGTAAACCGTGCAATTATTTATTTTTTGTCTGTGTTTTAATAAGATTGCATCTGTTTTCTTATTCCCTACAGGTTTTCTTTTTATCATTGCCACCATGAAGTCCACACTGTAGCACTGACTAGCTAGTTAGTTCAGTATTGGCATGCCAGTACCAGCTGGGATGCTTTGCTGTTTGCATCTCAACTCATCAGGCCTCATCCTGGTGTCTGGTCAAGGACTGGTAGCAAACAAATTCTTCTAATGGGGACAGTCAGGGAAGAGGTTTCTCGTCGTCCTCTTCTCCAGTAACTCAGCCCATCTCCAGTCTCAGTAACAGAACACTTTCTTTCTTTGCTTCCTCTGTTTCTCGTCTATCACAACAGATCTGATTCCTCTCTCTGACACAAAAGGTATGTTCCATCAATTGCCACTGGTGCTGATCTGGGGTATCATACCAGAGACTCAGACCTCCTGGTCCCCTAGAGATTCCCTGGGCCAATCGTTTTTTTCATAAAATCCTAATTTGTGTCCCTTCATAAGGCCATCTTCTAATATACACATTTCAGTAAAATCACGAGATCTACGAGACTCAAAGAAGCTTGTTAGAAAAAACAGAATGGCTTGTTTCTTGCTGTTCAATTTTCCAAATGTGCTTAATTTCCTTTTCCAGCACCAAGAATGCACATCTTATTTTACTACTAACTGTTACTCAGAAATGAGCTTTGTTTAATTCATTGGGCTTTTGGAAAATGTTATATTTGTACTAGCCTGTTTTATGATATTTATACTATGGCATAAATATTTTTGCAAGTGTACTATAAAACAGACTGCATCTCCCCCTCACTGTGACTTCAGAGAAAGTTTTCTCTATTTTTCTGAATGTAATGGTGTCTTCCTGTTGTTTCTGAGGCCACTGGTTGCAGACATTGTTACTCAGAGACACAGTCACATAGATAGATGATCACACAGACAGACTGCTTTCAAAGAACGTAATCTGCATTTTGGAGCCTGGATTAAAGGGTGGAGATTAAAAACCTGAACAAAGCATAAGGGATAATTAATCAAATTAAGAGTGAATAAAAACCCCTTGGGAAATTACTGAAAATTATTCTTTATTCAAGGCAAAATTAGACATTAAAATATTTTCTATTTTTTAATTTATCTCATTCAGAAAAATAATACTGATCTAAATGTCTTGATTTTGAAAGTATGCATCTTGATTTAGCCTTGCTAAAGTCTTTTTAAAGAAAATTAACTAAAAAGTCAACAATCTCACAGAAATAATTCCAAGATGAAGGACACAATGTTCCTTTTAGTGAGGTTGAGACTTGGCACTGGGGATGTGGTGCTACCTGCTGGTTTAGGTTTCTAGGTTAGGAATTAGGATTTCCAGCTGAAGGGATAATAGAATGGGGGTGCTGGTTCCTCACTCCAGACGGGAACCTCCCTGTGATGGCCAGTGATGGGCTGATGAAAGTGCAGACACACTGTAAGGATTAGATGATAAAAACTCAAGCTATCTCCATCTTAAGATACCCTACCCATGCCTTTTGCCCTCATGCCTTGCATTCTTGCTTGTGGTGGAGTTCAGCCCAAGAGTGAGGACTTAGGATACCACCTGGCCTACTGTGTAAAGTCTGCTGCCAACACAGAGGTTGAGTCTCTCCCATATTCTTTTCCAGGGGGAAGTCCAAATCGTTCTTTTTCTGGGCATACTCTAGCACTAGATTACACCACTGGTGCGGTGATAAGAGCATGAATTACACCAAACCTTGCAGAGCTGTCGGGGTTATGCTGACAGGGAGCTGCCTCTGCTACCTCAATCTGGGCTGCAACAAACCTTTGAGAGAGAAACATCCCCTCAAAGCGGGCACTTCAGAGCATGTGAAGGAAATTAGGTAGGCTGGGAGCTTTCAGACTAAATTTTCAACTGTCCCAGAAGCAGCCCATAAGACTGCAGTCTGTTTTGGAGTCTCAGAGATTTTAGGCACTACTGTCCACAACAGGTAGGATTTAAGCAGTCTGGAGCCCATCGCTCATCTCAAAAGTAATTTAGCTGGTTTGTTCATAAGTACTGGCATGTGTTTGAAAAAACATTTCATAGTTGTTTTTTTTCTGTGTCTGGCTGTATCCAGGCATGTAGTTGAAAAACCATTTCGTGGGTTTTTTTTTTTTTTTTAATTTTTTTTTTGTCTGGCTATATCCAGACAAGAGTAAGCAGTATTACCTGGAAGGGTCGCTCTGAAGGGAGATGACTAAAGCACAACAGTACGAGTGTTTTAGGGTCAATCTTACACCCTAATCCTCTAAAGAGTGAGGGTCTAATTCATTACCTTCGTTTATGTGACAGGAGAGAGGGTAAATGAAATGTATTGAAAACATTTGCAGGTGTTAATAAATTGGGAGGCCCCAGAGAGGAGAGATAGATAACTACTACAAAAGAGCCTAGAGATTAGAAACATGGTCAGGAAAAAGAAAAAAGAGATTCATTTTAGGAAAACATAAGGTAGTAGATATAACAAAAATCAACCAATGCACAGATACCGTAAAGCAAAGAGACAGCTGAAAGCTTTTAAATGGCCTTTGTTGTTTTTTCTCTAGAATCTTAAAGTGTTTTTATTTTTCTTTTTCTAGGGGTTCTTGTCAAACAAAGACAATACCATCAGACCCAGATGTCCTGGCAAGCTTAGTTACTACTGCTGCTAATATAAGCATGTGTTTCAGGAAGAATTTCCCATGCAGTATCTATTTAAAGGGATGTGCCAGCCAGACTAGATGGGTAAATTTGATGGATGTAATTAGTATGCCATTCTGCAGTGCTTTACAGCAGTTTGAGGTGTGCAAATGGTTGTTAAGCATCAGAAAAAATACCCTCTATTAAGGCGACTACGGAATGTTAAAACTTTTTTCAGTTTGATTCAAAGACCACCAAAGTCAATAGGAGTCTCACTGTTACTTCATAGATTTGGTACTGGCTCTCCAGGACTTTTTTTTCCCTGTCTGCTTGGCTGTGAATTCAACAAAACTGTGTGTCATTTGCATTGAGGAGGCTATTCTCACAGCTAGAAATCTTTGCTGTTAAAAAAGACAGAGCTTGGAAGAGGAGGAGAAGCTGGCCTAGAGAACAAAGCAAATTCTGCACTTTTTGTGGAGTTTTCAGCAGTGCACTGCACATTTTCCTTTTGTTAGAGTGCCAAACGTGTGGTCTATTACACAAAGCAGGACACAGCCCTCTGCTCTCCTTTCCCAGAGGCAGTTACTTGTAGTGTATGGCACTTCCTTTCTCACTTGGAAGTTCTAGCTGTGTCTGAAAAGCAAACTCCAGACAATTTCTTTAATGTACAAAGCACGAGGAACCTGGCAGCGCTAAAATCAGAGACACCAGTGGAAGGTCTTGATTTCATATGAAAGAGGATCGAGCTGAAGTGATCCAATGCTAATTGCTGTGATAGCGTGCAAGACTTACCTTGAAATTTCTCCGCAATGCCATTTTGTTCCATCAAACAAAATGAAGTTATCATGAGCCCTCAGAGCAGTCTATGGTATATTTTGTGATGACTGCAGCATTGGTATGTATCCCCGGGATGTGAAAAGTATAATAATTAATAGGCCTGATTCTACACTACTGGAGTACCTAAGAGGCTTTCCATCAGCTTTAATGAGAGCTGAAACGTGCCTTAGCTGAGCTATATGGGGAAGGAGAGGTTTTCTAAATTACATATTTCTTTAGCTCTGCAAAAGGTTCTTTGGGGGTCACTGTCTGTTCTGGGTGGAATGCACATTTCCAGCCACACACAAAAAGACTGCTCATCCCACCTGACAAAGTGCATTGGCAAGATAAGGAGACAATAAAATAAACTCCAGCCTCTCCAGCTCTCAGGCTATTTGTTCTGCAAAAGCCAGGAAAAAAAAGGGCATAGTTTGTGATATGGCCAAAGGCTTAATAACTTAAACCTCCTGCAGTCCCAAAGGCCTTGAAGGAGAATAAATGCCAAACTCGGGGATGTCTCCTCCTTCAGCAGTTCCCTGCTTTTATAGCAAAGGAGCTCCAGCCCAAAGGGATCAGTTAATCATAACTGGGGGCACAGGATCCTTCAGGCTGTTGAAACCAGGGATAAAAGCAACAGTAGACTCTACAGCGCGTTATCAGGCAGAATTATGGCACCCATATCTCCAGGCAACAGAGGGGCAGATAGTAATAGGAAAGTCTAAGGGAAAAGAGAAGAGCTGTGTTTCCTCTTCATACAGAAGCTGTAATAGATTTCTTGGACAATGTCCAGGAGGAGAAGCCCAGGCTCTCAACACACATCTAAATTCCCTATCTGCCTCACCAACAGCAGTCCTACTCCCTCAGTGAGCTGCATGGATGGAAACTCTGGCAGGACTCCTCCCTGCCTCTGCTCAGCCCACCAAGGTTGCCTCAGTCTCTTCCAGACTAATTTGCAAATAGCCAGCTCCCCTGCAAGCCTCAAGTGTGTCTAGACATTGGCTAATCCTTTCCCTTGTGCCAGCTGGGTGACATCAGTGTCCCGAATATCGCTACAAATCTCTGCAGGAGCCAGGTCTCCCAGCACACGTCATGCACCTTTCCCATCCTACTTTGCTGGAATCACTGCAGAACCCTGCCAGGGGCTACCTGTTAGGGTCTCTCTGGAGCACGGTGGTGACAGCTTCAGAGAGCAACTCTGGGCATTGATGGTGGACTCCCCAAGTAAGTAATCAAACCTCATGGTTGTGGCTTGCTCATGCTGTACTCTTTGAGAAACTACAGTGAATTCTGTTTCTCTGTCTACTTAGCAGGGGTTAATCCAGCTGTTCAAAATGTATTTTTATATCACTGTATTAATTTCTTTTTGAGGCCTATAGCCTTTAATCATGCCCAGGTAAACCTGTGGATTCAGGAAGTTGCTACTCACAAGAGTAACTTCAGTGATCTCCTGCCACCTGTCTGATTGTTTACCACTCAAGAAGGCTGCCAGCATCAAACGGTCAGTCTGCTGAGCTCTGGCTTCCTAAATGCTATTCTAAGTTCAATGGCATTCTCAGTCTCTATTATGTACAAAAGAAACAAGAGAGCTTGTCAGAATAAAGCCATTTAGTGCATACTCAGAAATACCTTTAATTGTTGCATGGCACTTAAATACTTAGAAAATCTTGAGATCAATAGATGGATCTCACTGAGTCATCTGTCTCCCACCCATTCAAATGTTCATGCTCAGCATTGCAATTACCTCAGCACCTTTGATCTGGCTGTTAGAAGTATCAGAATACCAACATGATAGCTGCACCCCATTTTCTAAATAAGGCCCTTCTGGCCCTCTGCTGTGGCAGAGCACAGAGAGAATGCTGCAGAAGGGAGCATTTGGAGATGAGACCATCAACTCTCACAGGAATGGAGTGGATCTCTGCCGTGTTTCTGAACTGATAAAAATTACCTTGTTTTCCAGGAGACAATGTTCATGTGTGACTTTCAGTACTTGTATGTTAAACAAGAAAACAGAACTTGTCACTCTCTTCTCAGCACATTGATCTGTCTACAAGTCTAATATCCTGATTGCAAAGGTTGCCAATATTCAAATCTTCAGAAGATGAAAGATCCCCACATTGCACCTCACCAATTGTTCAGTAGTGTGTAAGGGGTGAAAACCTCCTTGTTGATCACCTACCATGATCAATTCATGCCTTGGGGCATGAGATTTAATTGGCTTTAACATTGTCTTTAGTTTGAAAAAGTATTATTTGTAAAAATGATCTCTTAACTTTGTGTCCCTACACACTGAGGAGCAGTAGACTCTAGAACCAGAAAAAACTATATAAGTACCAACTTCTGAGACGAGTTAATTAGGTTTTAAATGTATACCATTTCAGTCAAATAAATAATAGCTGACTTTTACATCTATGTAATAATAAAACCAGATTTTTTTATCCTCTGCATTGTATAGCAATAAAAAGCCACCCATACAGATGACTGAGCAATGCAGTTTACAGTATTAACAAGTTTTTTTCCCCTTTTTTTTTTTCTGGCAGGTCCTCAACCCTGGTTATCTGAAACCTCCAAAGCAATATATTTTAACAAACAAAATTAGGCAGATGTATCATCCACTGTGGGTTTTGAACCCCTTGTCACTGGCGAGAAAGCTGCAATTTAATAGATGAAGATGTCAAACCACGTTATAGGAGCTTTTGTGACTGCATATTTATCACGGTGTCATAGGGGTCCCAGGCAAACTGAAAGATTTCACTGTTTATTCACAGTGAAGACACTTAATTAATGACTGGGCCTAATCAGCCTGTTTTATTATTTACAGGGATTCCAACATGGCTTAGCTCAACCGATATGCAAACAAACCATCCTCAGCCTGCTCTAATTAATAATTCTGAACCAGACTCACAGAGTGGCACTGTCAAGTAGCTCTTTGGTGATTTACAACACCTCCTCCGCTACATTCACATTGCCTGCATGCAAATGAGCTGCCACCCCTGCAGATCCTTCATTTTAAAATACAATGTGCCGTCTTGTTGACTACAGGAATGCCCTTATCTTTGCACATGACTTAATGGAGACAAATGTCTGACTTGGGCAGGTTTGTGGAGACCTTCATGGACACACACCGACACAGGATGTAATTTCAGAAATGTTTAAGAGGTGGGGAAGAAAAATCCTCTGTTGCTTCTGGCAAAGTTGCTGCAGGTGAATTGTTTCACCAAGTTGTTAGCCCCAACCTCTCCAAAAAAGGATGGACTATCCATTGTCTTGTACTTGCTAAATTCATTGCCAGTGCTGCTAAATAGAGGAAAGGCAAAGGAAATGTGTCAGAGTGCATGGAAAGTTGTTATGAAAATAGTTGAGCCCAACTTCACATAGAAATACTGGGTGATCTCACTGGGTGATTAAAATTGCCATACTGGTCTGAGGATGGAAATAAGCATTAGGAATAAAATCACCATAAAAATTCAAATGGGAATAAATGGGAGTCATTTGCATCTACAATCAATTGAAGAATGGTTCACATTCTCAGGTGAATTTCCTATTCACAGTGGAGAAACTGAGGAAAAGAGAAGGTGATCGATTCAGTGAGGAAGACATGCTGACAGCTGGGAATGGCACTGGTGGATTCACATCACTAGACCTCATTTTCTCTGAAAGAGACTTCTGAATACAGAGGGAAAACATTATTAGCAGAGCAATATAAGCCAGATGAAAATAGCTCATGAGTGTGAGTCATCCCACTTGTGACTGCTTCCTATTCCATTGTGAGCCATGCTTGAGAAACGCTGTAAAGCAGCGCGTCAGCAAGAGAAAAGATCTCCCTCAAACCTATTAGCTTAAACGCAAAGCCAGTGCTTCTTAGGTAGCTGTAGGAGCACCCGTCATATTTGTTTGGCTCAGGGAACACCTGTGGTCTTGGGGCTGTCTGGGTGGAAGCTCTTTACCAGGAAGCAAATACGCACATGCGCATGATTAGCTAAGTATGCCCATGTTCCCAGCCAAAGCTGGTTTTAGCTTAAGGTCGGGGGGATTAATTTGCTAACACGAAGGAAACTGCCAATTACACAGCGTGCAGCTTTCCAGCCCTGAAAGGGAGGAAGTTCTGTAGCTCATGGAGGGCAGATGTCTCTCCAGGCTCCACATTTCACTGGGGGCCTCATCCTTCACAAAGATGGTACTAAAAGGAAGTAATTATTACAGGCTCACTGTCAAATTGAACTGAAGCTCTCTATGCTGGTGCCACCAAGGTGTTTTCTGTTCAGTAGAAACTCTCATCAATGGAGTGGATTGAATTTGTTAAACATAGAGATGATACCAGCCTGGGAGAAGTTGCAACACATTGGAGTGCAGGATGAACACTGAAGATTATCATGACAGATTGGAGAAATGGTCTGAAGAAAGAAAAAAAAATCAATTAATTCACTAAAAATAAGTCTGCAGTGCTATATTTAAAGTATTGTACAGAAATAATGAACCACAAAAAATATAAGTTAGGAAATTATTTTCTCTGCAGTCATTCTGCAGAAGAGGATCTGGACCTTATAGTAGGCTGGAATCTGAATATGATACAGCATAATTATAAAAAAAGAAGGAAACCATCATGCTGGGTAGTAAAAACACAAGCACTGCAAGTGAAACGGATGAAGAAGTCTGTCATTTTAGTCAGTTCTAGTAAAACTTTAGCTCAGGTAATCTTTCTGTCTTTGGCACCACACTTTGACTGTTGAAAGTCCAAAGAGGATTAGTGATCTGGAAATAAAGGCTCCTGAGGGATGACTTAAAGAAAAATCAAAACCAGGCTGTGTAATTCTGAAACGTCTTGAAGAGACAGATCATGGTCGTCTCCAGGCTAAGGTTACTGAAAGGGATAGAACAGATTGTTTATATGTTCAGTGGGAATAAAACAAGGAGCAATGTGCTTACTTCTAAATGAAGCTAATTTTAGGCCAGACATTAAAAAAATTTTTGACCTGGAAAGATAGTTTAACACTGCAATAGATTTCCTGGAGAGACTACAGGGGCATAGTATCTATCAGGAATGATTTAGGCCTAGTTAACCCTGCAGTGGGTCAGGGGAATGAAATAGTAGGCATCGTGACATCCCTTGTTTCCTTGCATCTAGTACAGGTTATGACAGGAAGTGGGGTATCCAAGAAACAGAGAGCTGTTGCCAACCATCATGTGATCCCTTTGGCATAAGGAGTCAGAAAGACTTTCACAGGCAAGGTTGACTGCAGCATCCAGCACACGTGAGAGTTGCTACGGGTCCTCTAAATATTTATCTTTCTTCAAGTGTATTTTCAGATGAGAAAGTGTCCTGAAATCACACAGGTCTTTTCAAGTGTAAAAATCTAAACACCACAAAGTGCTTTTCAAGTGTAAAAACCTAAACACTTGTTTTCTAATAAAGGAATTTCTTGGTGTTCTTGAACACTTTTTTCCATGTGTGATCAAATATAGAACATGCACATTGCTTTTATGAATACAGTCTCAGCCTGTTATTTTTTATGGTAGGGCATAAGCTGTGGCGTTAATGCGTAGAGGTTTGTTAAAGCTCTCTGGTAGCTGTGTCTGGTTTAATCCACTTTGTGTCATAACCTGTACTAGGGGCAAGGAGAACAATGGACCAGATGAGGTGGATGCCCACTAACAGAGCAACTAGATTTATCGCTATGATAAGCAATGAGAGATATCAAAGGGGCTAATAAACCATTACAGGCCTGGGCACTGGGAACAAAAAAATACATCAAATTAGTAGGAAGAGGGTTATCAAGAGGTGTCTTCAAAGAGGTGGTGGGCTGAGGTGGCCTAAGAAATGTAGAGGCAGATGTGGCATATGGAAGCTGCCTTCCAGGCCAGGCAAAGAATGGTGCAGCTATCTTAGCACAAACAAGCTGTCAGATTTGCAGGAACATGCTTGGTTAAGTTTTGTTTTTTCTTTCTAACTTGTAACTACTAATAATTCCACACCTTTTATCCAGAAGATAAAGGTTTATTTTTGAAAGACCGTCATGTGCCACTGCAAATATCTTTTGTCCATGGCACAGTAAGGGCAGTATTCTAGGACACCTGAGATGGACTGAAACACCCCACAAGAGCTGAGGAATGACAGTGAGAAATACTTGTTAGTTAAAGATATTGAGCTATATACAAAAATTGCTATTGAGCTATATACAAAAAGTCTGCAATGACATGAGAAAAAGGAGCAAAAAGAAAAGACAAAAATAAAGAATGAGGAAACTGTCTATATATACAATGTTATTTTTATTCAGTGGCTCAGCAACACCTATTATAATAGAGTAAGTGAAAAGCATTGGGGTATCTGGGATTTTAAATAGCTTTTTCCATCACAGTCAACTTATGGACAGAGTTTCCTTAGATTTAGAAAGGAAACAGGGCATAGCTGGATAAAAGCAGACAGGCAAATGGACAATTTATCAAAATGTTATGCACTCAGCTAGATAAAAATTATTAATTTGTAACCAGGCTATTAAGAACTGTCAAGCCTCAAGTCAGGTTGGCAATTCTCAAGTTTGAGAATTCAATTTGTAGTCTACAACATTAAATTAAAAAGTCCCCCTTGGTGTCAGTCTTCACTAATGTTTGTAGATATAACAGGGATGTCTGGGATCAGTGAGCCTGCTTCTCAGTTATTGCTATTCTTGGCTTACAACAAGGTTGAGAAGGAGGCAGAAATACAAAGATGTCTCTTCTCTTTGAGGATTTTGGTATTCTGGGACACTGCAGAGAGCTGTCTAAATCCCCGGTCAGACTTAAGGTCTGCCACACTCACAGCATTGTTCCTGGGCACCACTCTGTTCCTCGAGAGGGTGACATGGGCATTTCTCTGCTGTCAGAGTTCTTCCATGGCAAGGATGGTAGAAATAGAGAGTCCTCTATTCTCTCTCCTTCTTCTGCTTGTTGTGAAGAGGTAAATAGCCACAGATCCTCCAAATCCAGTGACAAGGTATCATGTACATTGGGTAAGGGGTAAAGGAGAAAGAGGGAGCCTTCCTCCTGTGTGCCTCTCTGATGGGTCCTCCCACAAAGTGGTGAGATGTCTCTAGTAAAGGTTTGGGTAATTGATGAACTCATCAACTCCTCTTGCATGGTCAGCAACCGATTTATTCATGGTTATACAGAGGAGATGGAGAGTTACAATATCAACATCACTTTTGCACTTGTGAGATCTAGAATTAGGTTGTAAATATGTTTAGGATCCTTGATGGGTATTAATGATAAGATGTACGTGCATAATTTTAAAAAAACCAATGTTTTTATTTTTTAAACAAAAGCCAACAAACATCTACAGTGTGCAAAATGTGTCATGGCAGCTCTAGTGTGTGCTAGCTTTTGCTGGGACTCTGGGAGCATTTAATACTTCACAGAAAGGGAAAGCTGGAGATTGTGGGAGTGACTCTTACCTTGGGAATAATAGGTCTATCTCCACCAATATTTTATAAAATTCTCTAAAATCTTGTTTTATCCTTCTGCCCTAACAGCTCTGTGTAGTAGTGGCATAAAAAGTTAACTGTTACTTGTTACTTACTGTACAAAGTTTACATAGAATTTTTTTAATGCTAAAATCCATTAGAATTGTCTTGTTCTCAGTGGAAAAACTTATAACAATCTTTTCAAGGTAATTTTTCTCTTTTTCAATATATAACAATTGAATATTTTTAACTTTTAATGTTACCTAAGTAATGACCACACTACATTGTTCTTGTTTTATACAATAGTCTTCCCTTAAGCTTTCATTTTATTATATGCACAATCATGTATGCACATATACAGAAACACATCTGCTGCAAAAATTTTATACTGAGATCTCCATCAGCTATAAAGCATTTGAGTTGCTACTGGATATGTGTATTAAAGAATTACATTCCCATCATAAATGCCAAGATGACTGTCTTGGAGACTGCTGTCTTCTGTTACTTACCTAAGGGACAGTAAAAGCAATAGAGAGCACCAAATCCAAACATTGGCTTCTCTGCAGCCCTGAAGGATTATCACTGTGTCAGACAGGGCAGCTTGATTTCTTTTTTGCTCTATAGTGTCTTAGCTGAATTCACCCAGATGATGGCATCTGCCACAGTGGCTATTCATTGTACTCCTAAATTTTCTCCATAAAGACTGTATGAACACTCTTGGAAATTATAGAGGTATTTTTCATGGGATCCAGCATCCAAGTGTGAAAGCAAGAGGCCACAAGGAGCCACAGACATTATTTGGCAGTTTGCAGGGATGGGGATAGCACAAGCCCTTGTGTGCACAGCATTCAGGTGCTGTTATGAGGGTCAGGCTATTGCAGCTGGTGGGACAGCATGCTGCAGTCTCTCAGCTACCATGCAGTCATCTATACCCCCTGGTAGCCCAGGGGCAATGATGTTTCTTGGGCTCTGGAGGCAAAAGTTTTCTTGTCCTACAGATAGCTTGCAGAGAGCTTGATGATAACAATTTAACAGTAACATGCTGATTTAGTACTTACTGTATAATTTTACCCTTGCAGTTCTAGCATCTAACTGCTTAACTCCTTTTCAGGTAAAACTTTCATTGATTTCTCTTAAACTGGATTCTGAGTGATGTTGATGAGATACCTCAGCTTTTCCAGAAACATCACATTTCTATTACATCTACTGCTAAGACTCCTCCAGAGAAACAAACTTTAAGTTCGCGGCTAGGGAACACTGATGTAACTCGATTGGCTTTAATAAATTTCTTCTAGTTATAACCAGGAGACTCAGTTGCATGTTGGAGTGGTGAGGAAGAGGACAATTATTATTCTTAGTTCTTACATAATGTCCTACATAAATATCTAACTTATAGGTCCTCACAGAAACAAGACAGCACTGTGTGACTATGCCCCCCTTTAAAATTTTAATTTAATATATAAAATATAACCATCACTTTTTTCTACCAGGCTATTACAGATCTGATATGATATGTATATATTTAAATGTATGTATATAATAAATTAAAAAGGACAGTAGCCATTAAAAATGTATTTTCTGGCTATCGTCAAAGTTAACTTCAATTACACCCAGGGCAAAATCATATTTAATATCATGCAAGTTAAAATATATAATGCAGTTTCCCAAAATAAACAGAGCCTGTATCTACAGGAAATTCTGAATTAAGGCTTTCTCTCAACCTTTGGAAATCAGTTTCTCTTTTATACATAAAATTCAATATTAGTATGAAAAGAAAAATTACATAGCAACCACAACTGAGAGTGTTTCAACTCTGTATTCTAGCTCTCTGTGCAGTGAATGCTTATAGTTACATGATTATGCTTAATGGTTCCTGAAGATATGCAGTCTTAACAATTGTATTGTTACAGAGCTCTTTCAAAATTGTATACATAAAAATACTAAAAATAATTACCCAAAGAAATATCTCTATCCAAATAATCCAATAATTGATAATAAAACACAAAATGGCTGGTGAAATCACAAGACAAATTTCAGAATTCCTTTCATAAAGTTTAAAAACCAAATGATAATTTACATTTATTCTTTTAAATGTATCAAAAAAGTTATTTTTTACAAGATGGATAACATTTTAAAAATCATTCCTCATCTATCCATAATGAACTTTCTACCTCTGAGACTCGGAATGAATGTTACTACGAATTTAAACAGGAGCCAAATCATGGCAAAAGGTTGGATCTTTGTAAATCCCATCACCAAATAATCTCTCTTCCCCTCCCTCTCCGCCCCCCAACCCCCCTTTTTCTTTTTCTGTGCAGCATCTGTCAAGGACAGTAAATAAATACGAAATACCTATTGTTGAATCGTGTTCTGTTGCTATGAAGTTATAAACCTCACACAGGTAACATGGGTCATGTACCTTTAGCAGATGCTTCTCAATCTTTGGCTGTCCTTTTGAGGGGTTATCTAAGGGACAGGAAGAACTGAGAAGCAAAGCTTGTAAAGAAGGCAGAAACTCTGAGGAGACCTTGCAGGGGACACTTTCAGGTGATTCACAGAAGAGCAAATGCTATAAAGTGGTGTTAGCAAAGTGAAAGGAGCTGCCAGATAGAGCTGGCAAAATAATCATACAGCGTAAGATCAAGAAGGCTTGAAATTGGAGGTCCAGGAGGGGGAGCATGAAGGAGGAAGAGGGAAGAAAGGACAGGCTCTAATAGCTCAGGAGACTATTAGAGCCATACCCAACTGTAAGGCAGCCTCTGTACAAATCAGTCCATCAGCAACGGTCTATGGGCCAGTAGCCAGATAAGTCCTTGTCCCCTCCCTGGCATAAGAAATAGCTATCAGTCTTGGGTGACTGCTATGAACGATGGGAAAAGCATTTATGGAGATGGAATATTCATCAGCAAATCTGCTGTCCAGAATTACTATATCCACATAGTGAGGTCACTACTAGCTGCAAACTGAGAATTGTTTGAAGAATTGTGGGATCCCCCAAGAGTGAGCTGGAGGCCGATCTATCACATAAAACTGCAGCAATAAAGCAATTTTGAACACTATATGTTCTTAAGCTAAGAATCAAATGGAAGGCAATGTAGGAAAAAAAACCAAACAACACAAAACCACCAAACCACAAAACATTACATCTACTTTCAAACAGGTCTGTTTTTTAATCTATTCACTATTTTACCCATATTGAATTCGATCATCACTAGCGGGCGGTGGGAAATGCAGAAGATTTTATTATTTATTATTATTATTATAAAAAACTGATTTCAAGCACATTTTCTCCAATGGAGGCTCAGGAGTTATGACTGCTTCAGGAAGTAAAGTTTAGAGAGTGACAAAAAATTCCGATGTGTGTACAGTCTGTTGACAAAGGTGAAAAGTAGCCTGTTTTATTATTTTTTCCTGAAGACTGGAAATTGAAAGTAGTATTTTAAAGAAAGGACTCAATTAATTTAAAAGGAACATGGAGTGGAGTAACACATAGTTGTACAAAAACCCAGGCTTTAGCCATGCCCCTTATGGTTCATTTCCTCAATAGCAGGGATAAGTCTGGACATAACAAAAAGGGCATTAGCAAATTTTGCTTACATAGATCTCATGGGGGTGCTTTGAGTTTAGGATTATACCTTTTGGGACATGTCTTTAGAAGATGACAGTTATGTCTCTTTGATGGATAAAATACGTTGACTCTATAGGGAGCACTTGGCTGTACTTATTGCTGATGTTGGCATTTTGAATATATCCTGCAGCATGTAGGGTGCACTGAAGTGCACAGCTCTCTGAAGCACATCTCACTCTCTTTACAAGACAGGATCAGCTACAAGCCTTTAAGGAGGAAGGAAGGTGTATATCTGGGATATGACCTGGGGAGCAGCTTGATGGAGTTTTTGGCTGATGAAGAGCTGTCCTTCCTACCAGAACCCATTGCTAGTCCATGGATAGACTAAGAGGACTTTAGTCCTCTTTAGAGGACTAAAGACTGAGCAAGGTTGGGACATGCCATCTGTGGGAGATGGCTGAAAACAGCCCTGAGAAGGTGAGAAGTAAGATGAGGTGCCAGGTGTGGTTTTGGATGAGATTTGTTATCTAGACCAGCATGATAGCAACATAGAACTCAATCTGAGGGTTAAGGAGAAAACATGATGGACTCAGTATGTTTATAAAGGTGGAAGAGGAAAATACCACGAAAAATCACGTTCCCCATACACAGCACAAAAGGTTTTGTTAAGACTAGCAATGTCAGCCATTATTTATTTATGCTTATAATTTGCTACAGGGTAAATCTAGACAAGACAAGGACTTCATGTTACCATTAGTGGTACAGTAATTGAAATATTTTGTTTTGCTTCTGGTCGGTGTCTAGATTATGTGACAGAGTGCTGTATGCTTGTGCCAGGATGTTTGATGGGCTATCAAATTAGCTCAGCATTACAAGACAAGAGCATCCCAGTCTTCTTAAATCTTTGCCCCTCCTTCACAGCGTCCTGCTACATTTGTCTGAATCTGCTCAAGGTATTGACACAGAAAAGCAAGTTTTGTCAAGGTTATTTCATTAACCCTAGTAAATTCTAAAACCTCTAAATGTCTTGGTCTTTAGATGAGTTTTCTTCTGGTTTAAAGAGGAAAAAAAAATCATTTAAAGAGCAAGATATTTCCTCCTTGTTTTGGTGGTATTAATTTTCTTCCCAGAGTAAATCTTTTTACTAACAGCTCTGTCCCATGTAGGCATCATCAAAACTGTTGAAGACAGTGAATCTTAAAGGACTCAGTACCTCCTGCCATATTTGGCATCTCCATGTCTAAGTAGAGAGGTCTGGGAATTTCTCAAGGAAAGGAATTTTATTTGTAAGTGCCCATTTACAGGGAAAGGACATGCAAGGACCAGAAAGCTGGCACTGCCTGCCCCAGAATCATTACTGCCATAGCTGACCTCTCTGGGAAGGAGTTTGTTCCCATTTCAAGTCTCATCTTGCCCAATTCAATTGTAGCCCAACTGATTGTACAATGAGCTCAATTAAGATATGGCAGATCTCCACTTGTGAGATCTTTGGCTAGCAAAAAAAAGAGTTTGCATCCAGGTCTAGATTACAGTCCAAATGAATGGGCCTTGAAACCTACCATTGCTCTGGGTGCCAACCAAAGTTGTTTCTTACATGTTTTGCAACCTTCTTCCACAGTCAACATCACACATTGTCATCCATGGTCCATTTAATACCCTTTTCTTTTCTACTTTTTTAAGGGAGTTTTGGAAAATGCATCCCTCCCTTCCACTCTTGCAGTCTTGCAAGGTGAGACTCCACTAATCAATCAGATGAGCTGCTGGTATACATGTAATCATATCCACCTTTAATAAAGCTATACTGATCCTCCTGGAGATCTGACTTCCAATGGCATTTGGGTACTAGGTCTTACTGCTGGAAACAGTGACTTCTGGCAGTGGAAAGTTTATCAGACTGCCCTTGACCTGGAGGTTGCGTTTTGTAACTGATGGACCCTCAGGTCCTCATCAGTACTCAAAATATTGGATTTTGCTGATGGGAAACCCATGATATGTAAGCAAAGTTGGTGTATATGCACAGACATGTTCCTGCGAGCAAGGCCAGAGGCATGTACACACCTTGACTGATATCCTGCCTCAAATTAAATCATTGATAAAGCAAACTTTGTTTTCAGCATGGTATGTTTTTCATCTCTGCCTGTTATATATAGTGTATCTCAGCCTTCACTATACATTTGATTGCTGGTTTTATGTTGAGAGAATATGTGGGCAAGCTCTATATCTATATCTATATCTCTATATCTATATCTATATCTATATCTATATCTATATAAAAACCCCCACACAACTCTGTTTAATACCAATCAAAAGATAATATTCTGCAACAAATATCAATGTGTGGACTGGAATCGATGAATAGGATTAAGAGAGGATTGTGATTCTGCAAATCTTGTGCATAACAGTGAGAGAGTTCCCTTGGCAGTGAGTGTTGCCAGCTGGAGTATGAGAAGATTCAGACACAGGAAATCTCAGAACTTTATACACTAAAAGCAAAGGTTTCCAGAGAACAATGACAACTTTTGAATATTAGAACTAGTTTTGGGTCTTGTTTCCATACCATTTAGTAAATTTTTGAGACATACTGTTAACCCTGAGTGTTAAGACATTTCTTATGATATTTTCATTGAAAACAATGAAGTGTTACAGAGCGTGACCAGCATGACCCAGCTCTAATGCTTCAGATCAAAGAACTGTCTAAAGAAACTTGGGAAGCAAGGAAGACCCTGCTTTTAAGGAAGCTCCTTTCTTTAAGTGGGGTGTTCATTGGCTATCTGTTTTCATATTCCTAGTGAGAAGTAGAACCCAGCAGAGTAGAAGTCCAGCAGAGCAGGAGAGGAGTAGGCCTCTGCAGAATCAGATGGGATTTTTTTCAATAGGTCTTAATCAGCAGGTATATTTGGACATTTCAAGATCTATACAGGTCAGCAAGTGATGTGTCTGATTGAGGAAGTCAATAAGCAGCAACATGCTAAAAGAAGGACAATCTGAATTATATTATTCATCTATTTGAATAGGCCTGGAGTAGGCCCCGGGCCAGTAGTGACTGGAGCAGAGACCAAAGGGACCTACTGTAGATTGTTTCCCTATGTTTTCTTCTTTGTTTTTGCTTTTTCCCAAATGTGCTGTTTGAATAAGCCTGTTTGCTTTACTGCTTGTGAGCAGGGAATATATTGTTCACTAAGTGTTCTGACAGCTTGATTTGGTGTCTCTCCATTTTTGGATGGTGTCTCAAGATGATGTTAAAAGTGGACATCTAGACACAGAACCTGGTCCTTGTTGCTGCCAGTTGGAGCTTGGCAAAGGGATTACCTAATGAAGCAGTATACATTAAATGAAGCTGTGACTGATATGGCAGCCAGCTATATTAAATGTCCTGTTAGAAATCCACCCAGTATCTTTAATTCCAAGGAATGCTACAAACGCATCCTAATACACAGGATAGCATTCACCTGCTGCAGTGAAGTCACCTCTGGGGTGCAACACAAGAGCTGTAACCATTTGAAGCTGCAGGCAGAGGTACTATATCAGCAGCACACAGCTGATTCCTCTCATTTTCTACACAATACCATGCCAAAATTTCTGCAGCTAAGCAAATAATATCAGACAACATTGTATGGCGTCTCCTTCACGTGGGTGGCAACAAGCAGCATAGCATAAGGGTTATTATAAATATTATGAATCTATTTGAAAAAGAAGTCTTTTGCATTAATGTTCTGAAGCATATCAAGCTAATATGACTATTCATTTTTTTCAAAAACTTTTCCAGCATCCTGAAAAAGAACCAAGAAATTAATTTTTCTCATTCTGTAGCATTTGTCATATGCTGGAGTCTGCAGACAGTTTACTAGAAATATCCCTGTAAATACTGACAGGTATGAGTGAAGACTTTGTGTAAGCAGAGTTTACAATTAAAGCCCTGTGAAATCCTGTGCTGCTTTCACACGTGCTTTCCAGAGTGACCCCACTAGGCTCAGCTCGCAGGGGTTTGCATCTTCCTCTGCAGGTTTCAAGCAGCCTCACTAAAAATCCATTTAAATCCGTGTGTTTTTTTCTTAACCTGCTATCGTTGTCACATACCCCAAAAAGCATGATTCTACATTTTACTTACAAGGGCCTCTTAGGTTTTATCCTAGAGGCTTTTTAATCCTCTCTCCTCAGCTCTTGTCACAGCTGAGATTTTCCTACAAAAGACCATTGGTCCCATCCCCACATGGCACTGTGTCAAGGACTGCTAGGCTTCGCCCTGTGGCCCCAGAGCTACCTCATTTTCTTCTCCTTTCTCTGTAGGAAAAGCAGGAATGGATCCTGTAGCAGACCTACCTGAGCTGTCACTCTTTAAAAACTCACTCTGAGATGGACATATTACTTTGGAGCATTACTCTGGTTCTCTGCTATCCTTGAGTCAGGTAAAAAGTCCAGTGAATCTCCACTTCACTTAGTATCCCAAACACTGATGTTTATGTAAAGTTAAAATAAATGGACAGTCAGTGACAAAACCAGGTAGCAATATAAATCAAATCACAGCACTGTCTTTTGTGCACTCTATGTATATAAATGCTGGTTTGGGGAAAGGAAGGAAAAACAGTATTATCGTTAAATTGGTTCAGAACATCTTTCTTGATTAACACTCGTGTAAGTAGCATTTAGGTAGAATAGCTGCTTGCCCTCTAAAAGCAATGTGTTCTCATTTAATACATTTATCAGCAATACTGAAGAGCAGTGTGTTTGCTGGAAGCCATGAAAACAACCCCAGCTCTGAACTGAATGGTTGTTTTTGTCTCCTTTAGAAGTAGAAGGATTTTCCTTATCCAGGGAAAGAAAGAAGCCTTTTCAGAGAACAAGACTTTGTGCCAGGTTCTCTGCCAGGCATCATGGGGTGTTTTGAATGACCTGGAGAGGGGCCACATCACATCGGTAAGCCTAGCAAGCAGTGAGGGCCGAAGAGACAGAGCACCTCTCCACAGCTCTGGGTCCCAGCATCCATGCTGCCATGCCAGGCAAGAACACCACGTCCAACAGGTTGTCACCTCAGGGAGCACAGCATCCTCTTTCCTTCCCCACCCCGCCATTCACTTTCACCACCTGCTCTAAACATCTCTGACAGTCCTGGTTTAACACCCTGCCCTAGTAAAGTCTCTCTCTACAGGCAAGGGAAGGAAACTTGAACTCTCTCTTGAGTCCAACAACACTGCTGATTAATCAACCAGACAGTTCAAGTCACCCTTCTTAGGGGGAGAATGTGCTGCTTCCAGGGAGCTCTCTTCCACCAACTGCCTCCATGAAATCTAGGAAAAAGATATTGGGAAGCAAATTCAGCACAGATGTATAACATGTGAAGGTCTGTTGACTTCAGGGTATATTTGTATTTCATTTAGCCTCAGAAATTTAAACCACAGACAGTTTTTCCTTCCCTGCCTATTACCGCTCTGATGTAGATGTCAGTAGACACACACCATGCCACCTAATTCAGATTTCAGCATGATCATCAGTGGAGTTCCATTGCGTTTTTTCATTTGTTATTTGGTTGTTTGCTTCTGCAAGGAAATAGTTTACATGGCACACTCTTACATTGCCTACACACCTAGGCAACCGCTACATAATTCTTATTTTACCAGCTTGAAGTTCCCAACCAACTCTGTGTCTTGAGAGGGCCACAAAGCTCTACCTGACCAGATAATGCTCTGGAAGGTACTTCTGGCTGTAGGTGGGAGAAACTGAAGGGACTGAAAGAACACAAAAAGCTCATTAATATATAATTTCTGTAAAATGTGTTCTATAGACATGTTAAGTGTAAAATGCCTCCTTACTCCATGGTTAAATAGGCCAGAAAACATCACCTGTGGAAATGTCATGCTATCATCTTCAGTATATCTCTGGGCTTGATGTATAGAGTGTAACGGATCTTTGTTAACTAATACTAGTTTGGAAGAAGGAGGAAGACTGCAGTAACTCCCCTCTCTCAGGGTGTCTATTCAAGGGGTAAGAAACATCCAGTAGTCACCTCTTAGACAGTACTGAAGGAATGGCTGCAGGGCTGTGTTCATTTAGTCCTCCACATCTGAGTCTGCACTCATTTGCCTAGGACAAAATGTTCCTCTTTTACCTCCCCTTCTCTCAGACAGAGATATATACAAAACAAATAAAGGACCAAATAAGACATTCTTCCACATGTATCTGCCCTGAAAAGGACAAAAAACTAAACAGCATGCGGAGATGTTAAACGTGTTGTTTGATGCACTTCTGTAAGGAACGCAGATAGGACAGTGCAGAGTATGGCACAAGCACTTGAGTAAATTGTACCACAAAGACTAAATCTAAGGAAATGTGAAGGGAAGGTTTTTTTCTTGAAACATCCTGAACATGCTGCGTTTTCTTTGGTTAGAATGCACTTAATCAAAATATGTGGAAAGTAACTGAGAAGTACTAGCTTTCTATTATAGATTAAGCCCCTTTATCCCTGCAATTAATGAAAGTGCTTTTTCTACTTCACCAATCCTTTGGCAAAAACAAAGATAAAACTCAATATTCTTGATAGATCTTGGATAAAAACAAGGCAGGAAAGAAAACCTTTCAGACTAGTCTTATGGACTGAAAAGAAACAGGACTGCATATCTTGTCTTTTTTCAACTCTTAATGGCACAGTGTGACCTCTGGTGAAGCCAATGGAGTTGTACCAAGATCATTCAAGCTCATGCCAGTAGATAAAAGGCCAGATCCATATTTATTCACTGTTTTATGTTAAACATCTTCTTGCATATGACAATAGGAGAGGCAAGGAATCTTCCTCTTCTTCATTTTCACATAGCTTCCTACAAGCAGAGAAATGTCAGGGTTTTGCAGATGTTCAGCCTGGCCTCTCAGAACAGGAGCGGTGCAGGACTGTGAGTGACCTCCCCCAGGAAGAGCAACTACCCTTGTCTGTTTCTTGCCCAGGAGTAGACAAGAGCCAGGAACCAAACAACCTGTTTTGAGGTCTGCAAATGATGCACACAATCAAGAGCACAGACTTTTCAGTACCTGTGACAATTTATCTCATAATGAATATACACCAGATGTACACAGTCTCTTGCTCTAAAATAAGGATTCAGAGGAGCACAAGATTAATGGACATCATCTATTCACCTAGGACATATTGTGTCTCTAAAATGTTTTTCTTAAAATACAATTTCTGACTGACTGGCAAGCAAAGTGGTACCTGATCTTTAAGAAAAGGATCAAGAACCAACAAAAGGGGTTTAACTTACAAAGTTTGTGGTAATAGCAATACTATGAACTTTTTTGGGGAAGGATGCCATTATAGTTCCAGAAACACTGCGAGTGGCAGATCGCCTGGAATAACTGTAAGAGGCAGCAGAATAAGAGTGAACTTTCAGCAACCAAGATTTATGTGTCAAAAATGCCTCAGCCCTTGTACATGTTTTATGAGTGTTAAAATAGAAAGTACAGTCCCTGTGTCTCAGGTGGTAAAGGAGTCATACTTCTATAAGATTTAGCTCTTTGCAGGTGATTCTTGAAATTCCTTAAACCCCTGAAATTATGAGCGATTGTTCCAGAGGGGTGTGAAGTTCAGGCTGAGTTGCAGTTGTTGGCTGTAAATGCAGTGGAATTTTTGGTGCCCCAGAGTTCTAGGAGGCCATGGGGAAAAGGGAGAGACAAGAAAAAGGCAGTTGTATTTTGAAGTTGTTTAATAAACATGCTTTTCCAATAAATAAGTCTGTGAACCTCTTCTGCTATACTGTGCCAGTGTGGGTAGGCCTGCATTTACACATGGAGGCTTGGCAGCATGGATGCTTGACTCACCAAATATACGGTATAAACTCTGCAATCTGCTGAACGTGCCAAGCTAAGAGGCAGATATTGTCAGCTTTGCTTCTTTGCTTCTGATGAGTAGGACTGTGCTCTGCAGGCAGCACCTGACTACTTGAGAACGGAACCACCACACAACAGAAGAAGGTTGTCAGTGATGACCAAAATAAGCTTTTTTTAAAAAAACCTGCTAATGTGGGCAGAGTTTCCTTAGAAGGATGAAGTTTCTCAATGGTCTTTGAACACTCTTTCATTTTTTCCCCACATCTATCTCATTTTAAGCAAGCACCTGCTTGCTGCTAATCTTTTGGAGCCGTATTCTTAAACACCCCATATACAGCACTTATCACAAGCAAGCTGATCTGTCTATAAGCAGAGTGCATGGCCATGCAGAGATTCATTTTTAGATGGTACTCCAGGAGCATTTCATTCAGCTGCATGCATGGGCTCAACCAGAGAATATGCAGGCTAAAAGAAGAGGGGATGTGTGTGCTCATTTAACTGTCTCTGGAGAGCCTGATGAGCTCCATTGCACCCATTTATGGAAAGTTTCACTGTAGTTAAACAGGAAATCTTTTCTGGCAGAATTTAAGGAGAATTAGATCTGTGGTTCAGCATTTCAAATGGCTATTTAAGTTCTAATTTTAAGAATACAATGTTGGTTTTAGCTCTATTAAGATCTATAGTACCTTTCCTTAGGACTCCTTATTTCTGGAAAATGTGAAGATCTGTTAACTAAAGGCATGGAGAATCCTAGCTTAAAAACTTTTGTCTTGCTGATTCACCTGAGGAGCAGAGGTAGAGGGGGCAGAAATTCACCCAGTCTGAGTGACTTCATCACAAATGTGAATGATCCTTGCTTAGGATGTTAGGATGACTTTCTGGGTATATTTCAGAAAGGATAGAAAGTTAATGTTAATGAAGTTAATGAACAGTATTTACTTATTTTTCCTTAACGGGATACATAAAAAGAAACCAAATTCAGGCTTCATCTCCCTGGGTCCCAGGTTGAGGAGAGAAGACATTTGTCTTGCCTAGTTCATCTCTCCTCATTCCCTGGGAACCCAAGCTCCATTTAGGGGTAGTTCTGCAACAGTGTTGACTGATTAGTGAGTTCTTACTTTTTGCCAGATCTTCACATAAGGTTTCTTCATCTGTGCTGTTTCAGACATTAACAGTTTTTGGAATGTCTTTGGAGAGATACCTCAATTAATGATGATCCACTCACTCCTGTATGCAGGTGCAAACACATGTTTGGGCCCTTTCCTGGCTAAAGCTCTTGCTGTGGAAAATAGGAGGCTTTTCTTGCACATAAAAGGGTAAGTTATTCTTGGATCTAAGGGCTTGGTAGATTCTTTATATTCAAAGAGCAAACACCGCCACTATCATTATGAATCACTATTCCTGATGAGTCTAATTCTTTTTACTGCCATTACAGCAGATGCTCACATATCTATCCTCAGTGGCCAAATCAATCTTCCAAAAGTCCTCATAAATATTCCAGGATGAACACTAGATATTATAACAGCATTTCCTGACCTTAGCAGGAAAAGATAGAGCTGCTCCTTCAAGTCGGCTTTTCAGACAGTTTACCTGGGGGGACACTAGATATGGATCCCTTGATGAACATTGCTGTTATACAGGCAGATATTCCCAGTGACAGTGTGTTTCACTATTAACAGTCTTCAGTACAATATTTTCCTCTCTGTGGCTATGTCTCTTCTTTCAACATCATCCATCTTCAAGTGTGTGAGCTCTGTTATGGTCAATTATAAACTTTGGGGAGTCTTAACGTGGGGAATTTCTTGAAACACAAAGCAAGTGAAGAAACAGACATCCCCTGACAGCTTCTGCAAAATAGAAAGCCTAGTGAAATAAAATATATGGGTTGCTCAAAACAGTAGATTTTTAAAAGATGTCAGATTCATAGTCTCACAAACTAGGTGGATTATCTGCAAACAGATTTATCCTTACCTGCTAATTTCTTTCTCCCTGTCACCTGTTTCTTCCCTTCATTGCTAACTATCACCAGTGTGTCTCCTAGCATAGTCATTCCTGTTTTCCTGTCTCCTTCTGGAAATCCTGTTTCCTATCATCTTGTTTTGTACATAACAAGCTACAGAGAACTAGCGAAAAAATAAATTTCCCATAAATGTGTGAGTCCCTGGCCTTATCTTCTACCCTTCCTGTAACTCTGTTGGATGCCTATTTGATCTCATGTATCCTCTGCTCTTGTATTGGCTCTTCTTTTCCATAGCCATGAGAAACAGAGATCTTACTCCTAAATGAGACTCATTTAGGAATGAATCTTTGGACAGGGGGCAGGTACATTAAAATAGACAGTTCCAGCTCCAGAATGAAGTTCCAGCTCCAGAATGCTGTCAGCCAGTGTTAGTAAGGCTGGAAAAGGGTAAGACAGAAAAAACATGGAGCCATTTTGTTAGAGCAAGGCAACTGCCAAGTGGGTGAGTCAAGCTCTATTTCTTAAGTCAGCTTATTGTTTCCTATGTACTAGACAGAACTGCCTTTGAAATGCTTTGGGATAAAATAGATGGATGAAATGTTGTCATTTAGATTAATTTTTGTTTTGTATCTTCCATGTTCTTATGTTTTTAAGTGCTTTTTTCAAGGCTGCCTGAAGCCTTGGGTTTTGAGTTTTTTGGCATGGAGTTTGAATAAGACTGAAATCTATTTAAATAAATATAATGAGATTCTGAACCAGTTGAATTATTCTTAAGATTTGCTCGTGTTTAGCTATAATTCCATTTATAGAATACTTGTAAGGATTAGCACACAACAGCCCAAGCATATATGATGGGAGATAGCAGTATTCTTCAGGTCCTGTAGCTGCTGCTGGGAGATTGCCTCATGCAATGTCTTTTTGTTTTGCTGTGTTTTCTTTCAAAGGGAGCCTTTGCTCCCTTTGTTTGCTGAAATTAATCTTACCCAATATCCTCCTACAGGACAGCACATGTAGCAGGTGGAGTTTGCAAGATCGCAACACTATGTGCAGCAAAAAAGCATTTGATTCCTCTCTTTATATAATTTTTAATAAGAAGAATCATAACTGGAAAGCAGAGCATGTATTCAAAGGAGTTCAATTACTCTTCTCAGTTTGTACCAAGGCTTATGCATTCGGAAAGTCCATCCAGTTTAGCATGTGGTACAGATGGATGAATGTGAGCACATGATATCTATCTACTGGCTCTCATAAGGGCTGCTCTAACTCCTGGTGACCTCAATCAATTCTCTCACAGCCAAATGGATTTGAATCTTCACTGCCTAATGACATCACACTTTGGCAGACACTTGATTCACTGGAGTTCAAATGGTGGTGAATCAGCACTGGAAGTTATCAGGGCAAAAGGCAATTTTTTTGTTTTGTTAAACCAGGGTGCTTATCATTAAGTGAAGAACTTTCTTGATTGTGTCACCTCATAGTGCCACAATAAACTAGTTGTGGAGAGCAGAGGACCTGGTATGTTTAAGTTTGTGTTTTCTCATACTGCTGCATACGTGTCCCTTCCTCTCCATCTGTCCTGGGTTGAGAGACACAGGACTAATTTTTCTTCTAATTGTGTGGAAAATTGCACTTTTAGAAGACTCTAGTGTCTGAATTTGTGAAAATATTTGCTTTATAGACAATATAGAATATACTTTATAGCCCATATGGGATTCAAGGTTAGTGTTTTTGAGCCTTGTCAGGTGCAGGGACAAGGAGGAGCAAGGCCTGGACGTTTGACCCAGGCTGGCCAACAGTATTATGTCATACCATGAACATCACATCCAATATAAATTAGAAAAGTTTGCTGTGTAGCTCTCTCTCCCTTGATGGTGATGGGTCCAGACAACTCCTTGCCCCAGTGCTGGACCCCTGAGGCCTTCCCTTCCTCCTGAAGCCATTGTGTCCGCCATTTGCTGTCCCTGCTGGGAGTGCACAGCTTCTCCTGATAGAACTGGCTGAGTATAATTCTTGTAGATCGTATATCAGTATCGGGATTAGTACTGGTTCTTTAGTATTATTGTTAATTATTTTAATTAGTCTTTTAAATCTATTTATATTTCAATCCTTGTGTTTCTTTGTGTTCCCCGATTCCCTTTTCTGGGTGGGGAGGGGTCATCGGGTGATAGAATAATTGTCTAAATGACAATAGATTGTTATAGGTTTTCTCAAACTATACACCATCCTAATGCCAAGTGAACAGCCTGATTAATTTTCCAGAGCTAGTGTCTTCCCTTGGAAAATGAATCCCTTCTTCTTGTGATTCTTGTGTTTCCAGGCATGTCTCTAGGATTGTATGGCCAATGTTGTAAGCAGTGTTAGGTGGGACACTAAAGCTGTAGCCAGGCAAAGTTGTACCTACAACCAAGGGAGAGATTAAGGTTCATCTTTACCTGATTCTATGTGTGAATACCACACTTCCCACGGTTACCCAGTCTTTCAGAATAGTTTAATTGAAAATCTCTCATAATACCTTTTAAAAACATACCTAGTTAAAACCACTCATCACTCTTCCACTCATCACAAACTTCACGGTTAGAAGTCAGGAGATTCCACTGAGAATTTTCTATTACTTTGGGCACCTTAAAGAATTTTTGCCATTGACTGTGGAATCTTTACTGTTGCAATGCAACACAGTTTTAGGAATCCTTTTAGATTCCTGGTGGCCTAAAAAGATTTGCAACTCTAAGTGAAATGTGTAGGCTTCTTATGAAGGATAAAGTATCTGTTGTCTAAGAATTAGATTCACAAAAGGTAGCATACTGAGGAAGGCAAAGGTCTTGTAACAGGAAGTCAGAAATGATGTACAGGAGGTAACGGTGGTTCCTTTCTCCTCATAAAAATGTTCTAATCACCAGCTCATTCTGAGCCAGGTGTTCATTCTTGGGTGTTCCTGACTTGGTCTCTGCACACAAAAGTGATAGAGGCAGGCCCCTACCTTCCTGCATGTGTGCATGTGCAATTGTATTAACTGTCAAAACTAAGGCAGAGGAGGTGATAACTGTATATTGGAGGTGAGAGTAACTTTGTTGTAAAGATTGGAAAAACCTCCCATGGCATCTCTAGTCAGCTTAGCTGGGGTTTTAAGGATTTCATATTTAGATTCAGCTACACAAAACTGTGTTTTGAGTTCCTAGGTCTTATCCAAATCTCTTTATGAATGCAGACCAAAAGCTTTCCCTGACCTAAACCATGAACCTAACTCCTCTCAAGAGGACTAATCCATGGTCTGAATTGCAGGTCAATCAACATGACTGAGACATTTCAGATGGCATTACCAGTCACAAGATAAAGCCACCTGAGTTTAAGCAGTGTGGCAAAATGTTCGTTTCAGGGAAGACATCTGTCAATCATAAAGAGGCTGGGATTACAAATCAATATTTCTCTATTAATTACTCAAGCAGAAAAGATGAATTATGACTGCAGACCCTGGAAATTAGTCCACAGAAACTGTTTTCAGTGACCACCAGTGTTATGAAATGGTGTATGTACACTCCAAGTTATGGAATACAATATAATTCAATCAAGTAAATATTCTGAGATGTAGTTGCACCTTATTTTTCTAAAGAAGCCCAAATTGAGCAAATGAGCTCCATTAAGTATGTAAACAATTTCACTGTATGCATGCAAGTAGGACCCTTTTCTCATTATCGTGGCAAACTTCTAAGATCCTAAAGCTTAGAGGTTAATTACTGCTGTCTAATAATGCAGTTGACCATTCTTTCTTCAGTGAGTTTATGTATATTTCCCTGGCAGGACATTAGAAATAGACTCAGTGAAACACATAGAATTTGCCAACACCTCACAATTTCCATAGGAAATCCATGGCAATGCAGCTGATATATGTTTATATTTACGCATGAGGTGGCATGTTCCATTCAGTATTCCTCACTAAAAGTCCTTCTTATTCATTTCTATTTTTCCTAGCCTTCATTAAAATCTTCAATTCATAAAAAGGAGCAAAAAACCACTCTGAAAATAGCATAAACCAACAATGTGCTTACCATTCAAAGCCTCTTTAAATGGAGAACTTTATGAGTCCTTAGCATCTCAGCCTGCTGCTAACCATAATCCTCTGTTATGATATTAATTTTCTAAGATTGACAGTCCTGTTCTGTAAATCAGAGAGTTTGGACCCTAAGTGGATGTACTGCCAAATCTTGCAGGGTGAGATTTCTCTTTCATTGCAGAAGCACAACTCCTTGTACTCCTCAGTAAAGTTACAGAGGTCAGTGGAATAAACCCCAGGCCCTCAGTGGCTCCCTGGGACCAAAGTAAGGCCCACAGCCTGCAAAAGAACTTTTCCATTCCAGCACACTGATGAGGAACAAGTTACAAATCCATCAAATGTCTTAGCTAAACAGAGAATTACATTTTTAAAAAATCTGTAGTAAGAATAACAATACATTTGTATTTTTAAACCAAGAGCTTGTATGTGGTTACAAAATATTTTAATTCAGTTCTTCATGACAAAAAGAACTCCTCTTAATAATGCTTAGAGAGCAGATAAAGGCAAGCAGAAGGCTGTAAGTAATGGATATCTAGGATAGCTGTCTTAAAAACAAGTACACCTGTGAGGAGCAATTGGCGGACTGTCGGGACTTTTATGGATAATTACATTACACAGGCTCTCATAATGTCAGATGTAATATAATAAATAGGCTGCTCACTTTGGTGTTCCCAATAGTCAGCTAGAGCTATCTGGAAGACAACTCTTCATTTTTCTGGTTTGTGTGAAAATTATGCCTTTTTGTCAGGAGCTCTTTACTTTGCAGAACACTGCACAGCCCAGCAGTTGCTCGTCGCAGCTGTAATTAGATTATATCAAATTGGCAGTGTTGAAACACTGGTGCCCGCATTGTCTCACTCAGCTCTAACTCCTGAGCTTCTCTAAAGCATTAAGCTTGCCACAGTGGTGCCTGCTGAGGGGGGTGGTGATGGTGATGGGAGACAGGTGAGGATGTACCATACCCTCCAAGGTCTTAAATACACCAGTGATTGTCTCCTACCCTGAAGTTGCTCTGCCTTCCACTCTGCATCTTGCAGGGGCTACTCAGTATCTGGTAAGACTGGTGATTAACCAATTATTTTTCTTTGGAAACAATTAAATATTGCTGGGATTTTTTATTTTATTATTATTCTAAAGCAGTATAGGAGTATGAGTCACAAAAAAAAAGTTTGGGAAATACATATGGAGTCTAATTGCATATTGTCCTGCCTTGGGCATAGTCAGCTCATCGGGTCTCAGAGTAAAAACAAAAAGGGAAAAGAAGTGGCAGCTTTTGAGCTGCTGTGAGCTTAGAATTTTGTTGGAGAGACAAATCTCAGGCCTATTCTCACATTATCCTCCTCTGTGTGCCCCAGTGGTGGACATCCATGACAAAAAGAGCATTGCTGGTCAGCCCTGTGCTCAGTGAGGTTCTCCTTCTCAGCTGTGTTGAAGGCAGGCTCCTGGAGAGCTGCCTATCCATGCAGGGAGGAAAGTACAGCATCTGGCTTCAGCCAGAGGCCAGCCAGTGTGTGCTGATGCCTGAGCTACTGCCCAGACACGCACACACAAAAAAGACAGAATCTAGGAACAGAGGCTGGGATAGATTTCCTTTACAGCACTCTCTCCTCACACAAGACAGTGCTAGTAAAATGACGAGCACCATCTGCATGGTCTTTTTCTACCAGCTTATCCAACACAGTCAAAATGGTCATGCTGCCATGAGGGTCAGGATCAGCTTTTTCCTATGAAATGTCCCTATCTCTTTGAAATGATGGTGCTGAGTCTGATGGATTAGCAATAAGATGGACACTTAAGCATGGTGTACGTAACTGCATTTATGGATACAGCTTGAAGCAAGTGGATCTTTCAAGCAGTGGGGTGAGGAGAATTCTGGCGAGGCTTGATTGTTTACTCTTTTTTTTTTTTTTTTCTTGGGTCTTTTTTGGTCTCCTCCCCCATCCATGCCTTTAAACCGCAAGTCAAGTGCCAATGAATGGGGTAGGTCTGCAAAAGGAGAAAGCTCCCAGTTTGCCCAATACTTACCAGGAACAGAATCTTGCTCCAGGCATTTCTGGTAATCATCTGAGGAAGAGAGCAAAATAAACGTAGCCATCTTTCAGAGTCTGCTTGAGGAGCCAATCTTTTTATGTTGTAATGACATGTGCATTTAATAAAGATATAGAGTATTCTGAGGAGAGTAAATCTACACCCTTATCTTGGAGACATTTAGAATGAAGATTTCATTTAATTGTGGCTCACTGCTGAGCACAATTTACCAAAACGGCAGTAAACTGCTATTGAACTGTAACATCTAAAGATGTCTAAGTGCTCGGATAATTTGTGGTTTTTTTCCTCCTTTGGAAGATAGTAATAAAATAACTAAAAATAGGAAGGAGAGGTAGCAGCAAAGCCTTCAAAGCAAAGAAAGAAGTGGTCACATACTCAAGGGCTCTAATGCAAGCATTACCCCTAAGTGTGGTACACCTTGACCACCTTAACTTTGTTCACAGAGCCACAGTAACACGGCAGCCATTTCAAATAAATAGAATGACGGGCTTGTACCCCAGAGAGATGCAATCCAGCAGTACTGGTGCTTTTGGAAATTTGCAAGCTCTTTAAGAAATTTCCCATGGGTAAGCTATGGACCTAGCTTTTCTAAATTGAGTTTTACAGACCCCTTAAAAGCAGTGTATGACTCCTTCCTCTCCCTCCCCACCCTGTACTTGCACGGGATTGGTGTCCACAGATGAATCCCTTTTTTTGTCCCTTAGTGCAGCTCTGAGGGTCTTTATTGTACACTGGTGGCCCCTGGGAGCTCCCTCTGGTCCCTGCCCATTAGCAGAAGATCCCTGCAGAACCGGACCAACACTCCTGACTTGCCTGAGATGATTGCTTGGCTGTAATAGTTGGGCCCTATGGGACTGACAGAATTACTCTTATTGTATCCTAGATGTCACCAGTGGAGAGTTTGTTTCAAAATGACTCAGAAAAGTTGTAAGTCGATGTAACTGACGTAGTCCTGTGTAAGTATAAAATGCAGAAGAGGCACTACAAGTAGGCCTAGCAGAGCGTGTCTCATCTCTGAGACACAGTGATGAGGAGCCATGGCATTCAAGTGACCAAAAAGCATTGGCCTCCTCAGTAACAGAAGTGGTTCAAGTGGTAGCTCCAAGACGAGAGTGGGAGGAGATACAAGCAGGCAACCAGATGAGGAGTTGAGGAAGAGCAGAGGCAGCTGGAAAGAAGTGGGAGAAACTAAAAGAAAGATGCTGGGAAGGTAAAAGAGTCCTGACTTTTATGCAGGCTTTTCTTTTTTATAACAACCTTGCTGCTTTGAGTTTGGTTTTGGTTTTTGGTTTGTTTGGTGTGGGGTTATTTTTTTATGGGTTTGGTTTTGTGGGTTTTTTTCTGTTGTTGGAGCGGGGGCATTGGTGGTGTTGGTTTATTTGGGAGTTTTTTTTGTTGGTTTTTTTTACAGTATAATCTAGCCATCATGATGCAAGCTGTGATCTTTGCATCCACTGGGTATGGAAAGTGTTAATCACAGCTGCAGCGCATTTTGTTAGATTAAGCAATAGGCACCTCTTCCTTGGAGATGGTAAATGGTGGATTCCCAGCAGTCACTACTCCATGGGGATGAAGCATTGGGAACAGAGATTTGATAGGCTGCAGTGTTATGTCACCAGTTATGTCACAACTGCTGAGCTAGATGCTTACAGTGACTAAGTATATTGCTACTGGATAATACTTATTGAGGGTATTATGTGGAAGCACAATCCCAGGATTGTGGATCTTCCCTTACTCCTATTAACAGAAAGTGTAATCAAATTCTAAGAGATAATAAAGTTCATAGCTATTATTAGGTTCAGATAACTTTCAGTGTGAATATTGCACATTCATGATAGTTGCATTGACTGGAAAATACTAATTCTCTCCCCAAGATAACAAAGATACATATATATATATATAAATATGCTGACCCAGTTATGCTAGTGTGTCTAGGGAGGGTTATTACAATTTGAAATTTAGAGGAATCACAGGAGTTCAGTGTCGGATGAACTTTCTAGGTAGTGATGTCTCTAGCTCTATACCCAGGCAGGTGCATGGCACACGGCAGAAACAAGGAACTTGCTCTGCCATGAAAAAATCCCTCTTTTGGCTCTCATTCAAAGGCATGAATGTCCACTTTCCTCTGGATTTGCCAGTGGGATCAAGGAAACACAAAAACTTCTTTCCTTTAACAACTTACCCCTTTCCTTTAGAATTTCATTTTGTATAATTGTTTTGCTGTACATATTAAGTTGTTCATCTCTGCCACTTCTGTTAGCAGGGAATGAATAAATAAAATCAAATTAGCTGAATAAGTTGTCTGAAGAATAGTGTGAAATTTACTTGAAAAAATAATTCAGCAGTTGTTTGAGACAACAAAGAAGACTGAGAAAAGTCAGTTGCATATTTATAGAGGTGGTGTCAGCAGCTTTCAGCTTGGTCTGTGGCTCCTCTCTGGTTCTGCACACATATAAGTGGGAGAGCTTGTGATTTCTGCCAGGCAGCTGTGCAGCCATCCATTATGCTGAGGCTGTGCCAGCCCCAGGAATGCTGCTCCAGAGCTCAGGGGAAAGATTTACAAATGCATTTTCTTAGTTTAATGTGCTACTTTCTAAAATGAGTTTTTCACTTAATTTACCCCTGTGGCTGAGGGATCAGAGCTCACGCCCACTGGCCATATTATAAAGTAAAATAATGTCCAGCCAAACTGCTGGGACAATGAGGAGGAATAATTCTCCTCCGTTTCTTTGTGTGGAGATGAAAGGTGTTGGGCTGGCATCCTTGGAGAATTAAAATCCTTTACCAGTTTGTATTAGTTCAGTCCAAGTTCTCACACCGGATTCACCAATGAGCCACATTTCTGGCCAGAAGGGTCTACTCTCAAGGTGCCAGAATAATTCCATCACCTGCAGTTTGCTCAGTCCTTGGCTGCCTGGAAAATCCCAGAGTTGTTAATCAATGTAATTTCTGGTTGTACTTTTCATAATGTGGACAACAGCTCCCCGAGACTGCACTGAACCCATCAGGTGTTTCACACAGACCCCAAAGAGGTGTCGAGTGGTGACAGTCACTGCTGAGCTTGACCAAATCTGAGGAAACAACCTTGAGAGCTGAGGCTCAGTATGGATTTGCAGGAATCAAAAATATTGAGAGCAATAGATGAAAGCTGGTTTTAGCTAATAATGAAAGGCAAGTCCTATGAAAAATGGCTGAAAACATCCATTCAGTTTCTAAATACTTGCTTAGTTAACAAACATAATTGTTCCCCATTCTTATTTGATGTTAGCAAATGCATGTTCTGAGATTTGCCTTGTATCAAAAGATACAGATATTTGATTTTTCATATCAGCAAATTGGCAAAGAACAAAGGCTGAAATCTTGGCCTGTTGAAGTCAATTGAGTTTTCCATTGACATTCAATTGAGGCAATTTTCTTCCTTGGGCACGTTGTGAATTGAGAATAAGGCATTAATCCTTTGATTTAATTTTTTTTTAGTCATCTGCAGTTCAGAAAATATATTTATCAATCTGGGACTTTAAGCAAAAAGAAGCAGTTTATGAGCAACTGAACCATGTTTCTCGAAGATTTAGAAAAAGAATAATCTAACAAAACCTGTATCTATCCGTGAATAATTTTGGTCTGAAAAAAAAACACAAACCAAAACATTAAATGGAAAACCAGGGCTCGCATTATTAAAGGATGTATTGGAAATCTCCCCAATTTTCTTTCAATGCTAGAACAAAGCTTGCTTTAACAACAATAATGTTTGCTGTGTTATTTATATGTTATTTCTGAAATAGCTGACTCCACACAGCAGACATACAAAAAAGAAATAGAAATAACGTTTTAGTTCTATACCTTTTATCCTTTATATTACTTTTTGCCTTGAGTCATCAGTTTGTCCTCCAAACTTTTTTGATGTCATTAATAGTCATGAATAATCAAAATATGATGTTGTGGTTCAACCCCAGCTGGCAACCAACCACCACGCAGCCACTTGCTCACTTATCCCACAGCAGGATGCAGCAGAGAATCAAAAGAGTAAAAGTGTGAAAATTCGTGGGTTGAGATAAAGACAAGTTTAGTACACAAAGCAAAAATCATGCATGCAAGCAAAGCAAAACCAGTAGTGAATTCAGTCACTACTTCCCATCAGCAGGCAGGTGTTCAGCCATCTCCAGGGAAGCAGGGCTCCATCATCCATAATGGCTTCTTGGGAAGACAAAACACCTTTTGGATATGGAGAAGGAAATGGTTTTCTTTCACATTTTTCTTGACTGACCCCTGAAAATAATGTCTAATTTGAAGCATTAAAAAGAAATCCGTCTGTTACGCTTTCCTTTGAGAATTAGTCTCTTTGTTCTTACAATTAACTTTTAGGTTGCAGGTCCATGATCTGTTATGTGTGTTTGGTTTAAAGATTCAGTTAACTTCCCTATTCTCCTGCAATTCCCAAAGTCTGGAGTAGGAGCATCAAGCACATGTGTAGGGCCCTGGCCAAAGATCAGTGATACCAAGGGAACTGTGAACAGTGTATGTGTAGGTGCTCAGGCACACAGTGCCAAAAGAATGGTAACTTATGCTATGGGCTTGGGCCAATGAAGAAATCATAAGGTGCTGGGGAATGATAGCAGAAGCCACCAGGATGTCTAGAAAGGTCTGTCAATGAGAAGTCTCTAGAAAAAATACTTTTTTTTTTTTTTTTCCCTCTGTACTTGCTTAACATCTGTAAACAGTTACAGTTGAGGTGGTCAGCATAAAAAGATTGGTCTTCAGTATTTCTACCAACAATAACACCTCAGACTTGTGGCCTTGAATCCAAGTTCAGGTTAAACTGATGTGGAGTAGCACATGACAGCTTATCAGCCCAGTTGCAGCAACCATTCACCTCCATGCCCACGGCCTGCGACAAAGTGCAATGCAGCAGAAACTGGGGCTAGAGGTTTCTTGTAGAAATGGTTATGTCACTTTTATATGTAACCACTGGCCTTTCTCTCACCTGGCTGCTACCAAGCCTCTGCTGGATGTTACTGCTCCCAAGGCAGCACTTACCGTGTTGCTTGTGTGAGCTCTTCTCATCCACTCCACTGCAAATTCAGGTGGTTTGCCTTACACTGTCAGTGGCAGCACTGACTAGGGGAAAACCACTCTTATAACCTGTTCTCGCTTTGTTGAGGGATAGACATAGTGAACTTGAGTCATAAGGCAGTAATATTATCTATCTTCAACTGGTGCTTAATTACTTTTATGTCCACTGCCAGCGTCTTCACTCTAATCTAGTTGAATCAGTACAATACACTATTTAAGACATTGATTAGTTTTAGGGTAAACCAAAGACAAAATTATGTAAAACAAGAGTGCTACAACGCCCTGTACACTAATTTAACTAAAATGCATTTTAAAATTTTGAGTTTTGTACATGATGAGAAGTGAGTTGAAGAAAATCAAGAAAAGTATGGGAGGTAATGAAGAAATTTTTAGATCTGACTTTGAAGGTGTATCTCATGTTGTACCATGTAGTATGGTACAGTGCTAACAAAAGTAGTCTTAGTATACCAGAGCCATTGCGGCTAATAAAATGAAATTTTGCCACTGTATTACCAGAAACAGTGAAGAAGTCTTCAAACAGCACAGCCGGACACAGTAGGCAGCACTCCAGGGTAAACTAGATGCACCATTACCTCTAAATTTCTAAACAGGAACGAATAGGCAAAGTAGAGTAGACAATTGCACATCTGACTGCAATGTGTATAAGTTCAAGCCATTTTCCAATGCACAGATGTTTCTGGGCACCTCAGAATGCTGTTATAGTTATGAAGATTTTTGACCATTAAAATGTCTGGTTGGTCTTCTCAGGGCAGATAGCAAAATCTTCTTTGGTCCACCACAAAGCCCATATTACTTACAGGAACTGTACAAATACATGTGATATATCTGGATTTGCCCTTTTGAGTCATCTTCAAATCACCACCAGCTGATAGTCCAAAAAGAACGTTACCGAGTCATATTTATTTATATATTTACAATCAATTTAATTTTAGTAGAACCCATACATTTCAATGAATCTACTTTTATTGCAGATAGGCATTTGATACCTGTCTGTCTTGAGAAGTATCTATACTATTGATCTCAAGAAATCCTTTGGTATCAGTAGGATTCAAGACCAATAGGGAGCCAACACCTGAAATTCATATGCACTGAAGCTGAAGAGTCTTGATAGTGCCTATAGATAGGCACTGATACCTTTCAAACTTGATAGGCTTCTACGGCTGTCTGTCTTGAGACTGATTTTTGTAATGGTAGACATTGAAACTTATCAATAGCAAGATCTTTGGATATCAATAGGTTTCAATGCACCTATAGATCTAGAGACTTCTTTCAATGTAAGTATCTATACACTATATTGAGATCCATACAATATTGAGATCTACAGATAGCAAGACTTCATGATATTCATAGACATCAATACCTTTCAATATCAATAGGAATCCAAACACTTTGATCTCAAGAAACCTTTCAATGCCAGTAGGAATCAAGACCTGCAGATAGTGAGTCCTTTTGATGTAGATAGACATTGAAGCCTGTCAATTTCAACACTTATCTAAAGGTGTTTATATCAAGTTTATTAATACATCAATGTTTGTCAATAAGCACTGACGCTTTCTCATCTCAATAGGCATTTATTTTGCTCAGTCTCAAGAATTTTTTTTATATCAGCACAAATCAAGACCTAGAGATAGTAAGATCTTTGATATCCATAGACTTCAATTCTTATCAATTGATAACTTCATATTAGTTAAAAGACAACATATTTCCTACAAAATTTTAACTTATCTTGTAATGTACTAGAAGTAAAAGTAGTAATGTATGTGTGCTTGCCAGCTAAATATGGCTGCAAATCAGTATTTCCCTGAAACGTCAGGGCTTAATAAGAAATTATGTGAAATAATGAAAGTTATTCTTAGAATAAGAAAATTACAGAATATACTCTAGTTAACGACAAATTTTTTACCAAAAAATATTGTCTAAGTGCACATGAATTTCCTGATAAGTATCAGTATAATTGTAAAAGATTAAATCACGTAACATGTAAGAGTAATTGTAATATAATTAACCACTGATAACTCCATTTCTTTTTCTCAGTTATGCATGTGTATAGGTAGATAGAACAATTAGCAAGTTATAAAACAGTTCACATTGATTTGTGCAGTTCAAAGTAGAGCAAAATCCCAGGTGGGCAGCAAAATGAAAATTGCACTGTGGCAACAAAAAAAAAAAAAAAAAAAAAGAATTAACTTTGTTCCATTTCTTTGCCCTACTTTTCTGAAAGCCTGTAAATTAGCTGCTACTTAGGGTTCTAATACAGAGCAAAGCATTTGTTATCCCCTTAGCAGTGCTACTCATCTCTGCTATGGAAAATATCAATGTTAGTGTACTTCCACTAAAAAGCACTCAAGTATTAAAAAGAAAAAAAAACAATTAGCTTTGATCTAAAATCCAGCACTTGTATATACAAAAAATATAACTTGAAGCTTACTGATGCATTTTCTCTGTCCCTTTTATTAGTGTTGAAATAAAAATAAAGTAACTTCATATCAAATGCACTTATTAGTTTCTCTTGTAGCTGTGTTCTTTCCAGGAGGACCTTCTTTTCTTGCTATTTTTGTCATCTTTGTTAAGGTTTGCATTTGCTGGGCTCCACTGACAATGTTTTAGTGCAATAATACAGAAATAGCACAACCTAGCACTGTCTGTGGATCACTGCCTTTAACTCACTAGTTCTGTAGGCAGTGATAATGTTATTTCATACATCATTACAACTTCTTATTGAGATGCTGAAAAAAAACTAGAAAGCCTCCAGTACCTATATATACAAGAGGGTGAGAGAATTAGGGTGGACACTGGAAAGATGGGAGCATCCCCAGCTGGCAGGGTTTTTAAAGGCCTCAGCTCCTACAGGGCACCAGTGAGCTCCCAACTCACCTGTTGGAATGCAAATAAATTATTCATTTAAACAGCTGGTTCTGGCTTCAAATAAACACTGATTTTTGGAGGTGCTTTCTTTCTCTCCTTTTTTTTTTTTTTTCTTCTTATTTCAAGCTGGTTTTTTGATCTGCAAAAGTGCACATGATTGAAGAGAGAGGGCTGAAATCATCTCTTATTCGCAGAGTCCTAAATCTTGAGCTGGATTTGTACTTCTTCATCGTTTCTTTTTTATTTCACTTTATATATCCTTTTAATTAAATTGGATACTTGCTAGAGCAGCTCAGCTTGAAGGTTTTGACCCCTAATATGTTACAGAAAATGTACCTTCCGCCTTATTGTCTCCTCAGCGAGCCCGAGTGCTGACTGGGAGAGATCAGATGCAGCGACCCCCATGTACGGTCTGCAAAGGCACGCTGTGCTGCCAGGTCTACCTGCGGCGGTGCACCAGGGGCACAGCAGCAGATAGCAATGCCCTGCAGTGTATCCGTGCAGGCTCTACAGAGATTTCCAGGGTGCTCCCATGAATGTGGCCAGTCATGGATGTCAGCCTTGAGTCAATGTGAACTCATCAGTTCTGATCAGGACAGGTCCACAGTCATCTGTCACTCTGCTTCCTTGGGATCCCATTTACGCTGGGCTCCTGTGGAGGGAATGTGCATGCCAGTAGTTAACTATGTTTGCAAACAGAGGACTTGCTCTCTCAAGTCATCCTCTCGGACTCTCCAGGAGGAAAGCCAGTAGGCAGTGATTCCTTTTCCTTCAACTTTTGCAAGGGAGTGAGAACATGGACATACTCATCCAGGACTAACACTGAAAAATCCACACGACCAGGGATGTATGACCTTTACTTCCTTCTCCAATGAGATACTCGCTGAATCTTAATGTGCCACATATCACTGTGAATTATGGTTACTTAACTGGTACCCCAGAGAAGCAGCTGCTGTCCCCTGTCTAGCTTGGGAACCAGCGGGCATTAGGTGCTGTACAAACACCTCAGGAGACGAAGTCCTTGCAACAACTATTTCATTCAGAGTGGACAAGTCATTTTATGCCTGCAGCTGAAAGCTACGACAGCAGTTTCCAGCTTTTAGTGTTTCAAAATTTTTATTGCTAGTTAAATAAAAGCAAACCTAAGTTTTCATTTAAATGAAGCCTATAATTTTGTGGGACCCAGTGGCTACATTTTTCACATGGTTGTAGGAAGGGAATGAAATCCCTGGACAGTACTTATTATCCATTCTCCTAGGTATTCATTCTATATTCTGATAAAGATCAGCCTTGGGCTTTCTGGTTATTGATCTCAGCCAAGAGGCAGATCTCTGAGCTCCAGCAAGTGTTTCTGCTAATATATTTTCCTACCAACATTAATACTCCTTCTAATTTCAACCTCAAGAAGCAGCAATAAATTGCAGTCTGTGGCTTTAGCTTGTAAAAGCAGAGTGGGCCATAGCAATATGTGTTGGACAGCTTGCCAAATTCCAATCCAATTAATTCTTAGGTTATTATCCTTTCCTTCACTACAACTATTCTAATTGGGGGGAGCATAAGGTTGAATGTCCACCCAGTATTAGAAAAACACTGAATCTCAATTAATTAGCTGAGATCCCATCAAACTATAGTACCTTGATGCTAAAATGCATTGAGGAATGTGAGCTTGTTACCTAAACTTATAGGCAGAAAATGGTAAGCATTCTTCCCTACGTTGATGAAAGCTCCTTTAATAAAATTGTGCATCTCAAGTCCCTTGACAGGGCCTTGCGGGATTCCTCGTTGGGTGGGACCGTTACAAACATCTGTGTCTTCTGGTGGGCTATTTCCCCACAGGCAGGATGTCCTACCCAGCTGAACTGTTTGTGCTGCTGGTGTTACAGGCCTGGCTGGAAGGCAACACAACTCCTTCCAACCTCCTCACATAGTCCTATGAGGAAAAAAGGGTCTGTATCCTCCAGCCTTTCACCTAAGGTAGGGCATAAATTATGTTGGCTGTAGACTGGGATGCCAAATCAAGGTATTATTATTGGTCTTCTCCTGGCAGAGTGCACCTATGTGGTCCCTTCTTTGGGGCCCTGTCCAGATACATGGGGTTTTACGCCACCTCAAGTCTTAAGTAAGTCAATTGATAGCACACAAAGATAGGAGAGATAAGGAAAAAGCACTTGGGCCTGCTATTCAGTGAGTCTGATACAAAAAAAATGCAAGCTCTTTTTCTGTTTTAACATACAGCTTTCTGAATTACTTCTTAATTCTGGAGTAATGTGTAGCACTTCCTACAGACAGATTTAAGGAGCAAATCATATCTTTCTGGCATACATAATTTATTAAGTGCACTAGTATTATAAAATCTCAGTTAATTACTGTGAATTATTTGCTTATTGTTGCTCCTTGGAATTTATGGGGCAAAGATCAAGTCTAAACAAATCTTTTTGATCTTTTAATGGATTTGTAACAGCAAGGGTAAGAAAACCACATCTGTATTTCTATGTATTTGAACATTATTAGATGTTACTTTTTCTTAACTGTTGTAGAAAAAAAAAGGAAATTTCGTTTTCGTAAGGTAGAGAGCAAGTATCAAACCTAGCATAAATGTAGTTACACAACTCTGTGAATGATAATAACCCTTTGTTTCATTATAGAACTGACATTAATTTTTCTAGAGGATACTAAGAGAAATGTTTTGGAAGCAGTTAGTGTTAAACAAATGGTAGGGCTCTTGGGTGGCATTAGCTAATCAGATATAAATGAGGGCTTGAAAAATAGGATAAAACCAACTTAATTTGTAAACTGAATATAAGTCAAATGGCTTTTGCTTGCCCTTTATATTCTGGAAGAGTTTTCTTGGAAATAAGTTAGCTAGATGAAGACAGAAGACAATGACATTTGTATGGATCTATTAATATTCACCTTAATCTGTATGCACCATATTTAATTTTTATTTTTATTATGCAGCTCAAGTGCACAATCTTGAAACAATTGAGCTTCTTGAGCAATTGAGCTGGAGCTAGCTTCTGCCTGTGAGCTACCAAGTTAGCATAGGACCATGCAGATGACCTTGAATTAGCTACATCACAATTGGAAGGTTAAAGACCACACCAGGCCTGGACAACTTCTGATGTAGAAAAGAAGAGGCAATGGGCTCAAACTGAAACACAGAAGGCTCTGTCAGAAAATGAGGAAACACTTTTTTCAGTGTGCACATGACTGGGTACTGGAATAGTTAACCCAGGAAGATTGAGGAGACTTCCTCCTTGGAGAAACTCAATAGCTATCTGGACACAGTCCTCAGTAACTGTCTCTAGGTGACCCTGCTTGAACAAGGGGGTTGGACCAGATGATCTCCACAGACCTCTTCCAATCTCAACAAGTCTGTGACTCTGTGAAGAGGGGTAAGGACTCAAGGAAAGAGCCTGCTTCAGTTGCTGCTACCTTGGAGCTAGATATATAAAATACTGTAGCTGGGAAAAGTGACTCTGCCAAGAGTTGCTCTTCTGTTTCCAGAGCCCATAGTCCAACCTCTTCCTCAGCAGGAGAAGCAGCAGGAAAAGCCAGTCTGGATATCAATGGCAGGAGTCACTGGCAGAGACAAAATTTGTTGGCACAGGCAAAATCCCAGCAGTCTGCCACCCTAAGCAGCTGCCTACCCTGCTCGTGGCTCAAGACAGTCCAGTCTACACCTCATTCAAATTATGTTCTTCTGCATCTAAATACTGTTTCTTCTTGACTGCATGTCTTTTCACAGCCCACAGAAGCCCTTCTCCAATTGAAAATTTTTTTAGTAGCTTCAGAGTGTAAAGATCTTTGAAATCCATTACTGGATAATATTTTTTTTAACAGAATCATAACTAGAAACATATTATTATGAGGAGTGGCACTTTTTTTAAAGCTAGAGTAACTAGAATGAATGCTTATCTGACAAGGTTCAAAGGGTTACTAAAGCTTTTCTATAACCTGTAATTGGGTATCATATTTTCCACACACTCATTATACTGTATCTGTGAAAAATGATTTTGCGGCAGATAACATAAATCCCCTTCATGCTGACTCCATACATAATGTAATGACCCCAGTCACAGCACAAGGAGCTGCAACAAACTGAATTTGTTGCTGACAATTTGTGGCAAGCTGAGTTCAGATTTGTTGTGCAATTCAAGGAATTGATAAAAAATTGATCATTGGGCAGATGTGACCTCAAATTGTGCTTATTAATGTTCACATTTGAGAAGTTTTCACACATAAATATTTACAATTATAAGGAGAAAAAAAAAGTTTAATCTATGGAGTGCTGCCAAGTTGCTCAGTAGGCTGTTGGTGATTGAATGACATCTCCAGGCCAACCTCTTCATCACTTAGACCCTGTGCAGCTCTAAAGCCAGGATGGATTCCTGACAGTTCTGCCTTTTGACAATAACCATGATAAGAAATATCCTTAAGCAGGCAACATCCAAAAACTTCATGGGCTGTAGGTGGTATCTGATCTATGCACTTAATCAGCTTGTGATCCTCAAGCATGTACATAAGGGATGTTTCCACATTGCTCTCAACATGCCTCTAATGCAGCAAAAGGATGCAAGTGCATCTCAGTAGCAGGAAAAGGGCTAAATAAATCTTGCTTCTCTTGCATTATGCTCTGGTTTCAAGTTTGCCTGTGTCTCTTTGTTTCAAAGATACTTGCTATTTCACAGGAAAGTACTCATGTAAACTTTGTGATCCTAGCCTTAGATTTTTTTAGACACGGAGTACTTACCTGAGTTCAAAGAAAGACTAGCAAATTAATAGGGTCAATAAATTAATACAAACCACAGACAGATAAAGATGTTCATGTGATATATATATATACTGGTAATCAATGGAAAAGTAACTGAGGAAGAAGATTTAGATATGAATGTACTAGTCTTCTGCTCTCCTTAAGCATCTGCTGTTGGCTATGTCAAAGACAGAGTGGTCTTAGCTGGTGTGATCCAGCATATCTGTGTTCATGCTAAAGAGGTTTTTTTATTCAAGTGAAAGACATTTCCTTACTTATGTACTCTGAATTGTACCCTGGTGAATACACAGAGGACATGGCTGCCTGTATTATATGGCTGCCTGTATTATATGAGTGAAGTTTGAAAGTGTGCCTCTACTTCAGGAGCCTGAGGGAATGAAGAGACATCATAGCAGAGGAACAGATCTGCTCAGTTTGGCCTGGCAGTCTGGTGAAGGTCTGCAGGAAATGATTTATCCTGGATTTTAATTGGTAGCATGAGATGGTCCTTTGTTTTGTAAGCTGCCTCCTCCTCACCACATTGGACCTGCTGTCAAGAAGTATGAGATGGGGCCTGAGCCCTGGATCTGTTTCTGTGACTCCAAGTTTCAGGAACACCACTCATCAGACCATCACCCAGATCAGAGACTGAGATATATTTTGCCTCTAGCTGGGGTGTCAGCTCACACACCCAGGTCAGGAACATATTCCCCCAGTGACGTGAAATGATGGAGTTTTAAATAAAAATCTTGTTTCTCTTCTTTAAGTCTTGACAGCAACGAGGCAAGGTTTTCCAGCACTAAAAGTTCAGATTTAGATATCTAAATTTGAGTGTTTGTGACTCTGTCCTTTACAGAAAACATCCATAAATAAATTAATTTAATTTTTTATTAAAAGTTAACATCCCAAGACAATGAATATGAAAGAATTAACCAAGATCACTTAGATGACATAATTCTGGTAATAAAATTCACTTTCATTGTGATTTGTGGGTTTAAATAGGAAGACCTTTAAATCCTGGTTAATCTTATATAAACTTGTATTGCCATTCTCAAGCACTGCAAATTGTTGAGGCAGGCTCCAAACATCCCTGATGTAGTTTCAAATATTGCTAGCCCTTTGTTTCCTTAAATAATGTTTTGCTGCTTGGTTTCATTGGTTTTTTTAATTTGTTTTCCCTTTGATTGTTACTACCAACAGAGATCATATTTTCATTTTTTTTTCTGACACTAAGGAAGTGAAAGAAAGAAGGACCAAACTCAGCAGCTCAGGTTTCTTGGGGAAAAAAATGAGAAGTAAAATAGTAATGAAAAAAAAGCTAGAGATTCCCATGCTCCTCCTCCAAACTAGAGAATATGGCAAGATTTGTCATGAGCACTGAAAAGGGTAAAATATTAATGGAAATCTCTGGATATTAATGGAAGTTCACCTCTGAAATGGAAAACAATTTTCTAGTGCTACAGTCCTACAGTGTATGATGTTTGCCCTTACACTAAGAAAAATATTCACAAAGTATTCACCAGAGAAATAGAAAGGGAGGAAGGAAGGAAGGAAGGAAGGAAGGAAGGAAGGCAGGCAGGCAGGCAGGCAGGCAAGCAAATTTTGCAGTTTCTATCTTAGACATTGAGACTAGAGAGCAGATGTGACCAGAGGACAAAGCAGTTCCTGGTCACAAATAACACAGGAGGAGAGGAAGAAAGGTGAAAGCAGCTTTCATGGACAGAGCTATGATCAGTCTGAAGGCAGACTGCAGCATGGACACAGAGACTTTTTCTTCACTTTCTTTTTCCCTGAATGCGTCAAGCTAACCAGGTACCTAGAAAGCAAGATAACACGTGTCATCTCAATAAGTTATGAGCTCTGTTATTGGAAACACTTTGTGCTTTATTACCATACTTATTTAGTTTATTTAGTTACACATAAACTAATGCTTCCTGTTAAGTCATTTACAGAGTATTGAAACACATGACTGCCCAGCCTCAGCTCTTGTGCTACCTTTGTGTTGGTTGGAAAACAAGAATAATGAGTCATTTTAACATACTTAAAGCCATGAAGTTGGGGTTTTTTTGTGGTCTAGTGGAGACAGCCTTGCCACAACCTTGACTCTGAAGGGGAGAGGATGGCCTGATTTTAGCACAGAGAGTGGGTGGTTTCTCTGCTGGGATTGCTGCTGTGGCCAGTCCAGCAATTTATGTCACCGAGGTCACCAAGCAGACATGAGATGGTAATGACTTTCAGTTGCTACTGACCTGCCTGGATCCTAGCCTAGAAATTGGAAGTTTTGCAGGCTGCTACCAGTGTCCTTAGCTACCTTTTACTCAACATATTTCAAGCTATAGCACAACAGAAGAAAGGGAAAAAATCAAAGGCAAGCAGATGTTGCAGGGATGATAAAGAAAGAAGCAAGAGCAATGGGAAATTGGGTTGGCAGGCAAACGATGTGGAGAGATACAGACCTAGAAAGGAGGAGTTTCAGATGTCTGTCTTGTCACTGGTTAAGGTTGCACACCCATCCCATATGGTTTTAATATAGAAAGATCATGCACAGTGTCTGGTTCTCAAATATATAGGATTTTTTTTCTGCAGCTGATTCCCTAATTTGCAAAGCAAAAGAGATTTTTTGTTGGCAATTAGTAGTGCTGTGGTGAGTCACTTCTCTACTGGTGGTTCACTCCCTCCCTCTCTCCCATAAATGATTCTAAGAATAGCTGCTATAGAAATATCTTTCATCTAGGGGAATAGACTGAAATAGCAAAGTCTATCCCTAAAAGTTAGGGTCCTCTAGAAGTCCTAGTTAGTGATTAGTAGACTATTAGACTAGAAAGAATAAAAGCCCGAAAGTAACTAAAGGTCATATGTTGACACCATTTTGCTCATAAGCAAATTATCATTTTGTCACAAGAAATAAAAGATCTGAATCACATTATGTCCCACTGTTGTTTTTTTTTTTTTTGAAAAGTAGTACATAAGCCAGAAAGAGGTGCAGAAGCTGTGTCTATGACAGCAGGCACACTGTGCTTCAGTGGTGATGAATTTTGCAGTCAACTTTGGTGCTGTAATAACTCAAGTCAATTCCAAACAGTGACACCAGCAGAACTGTTAGACAAATTTTGCCTGAAGATCTCAACACACAAGCCCACTGTAAATCCTTTTGTTTTTTTTTTCACTATAATATCAATGAGAGGAGGACAGAATGTGTGCCTTATGCAGCAGAAAGAGTAGCGCCCAACTGACTGAACTTCTAGATTCAGCCCATCTGGAGCAGTGTGGTTTTGCATGCTCCTGTGCAGCTCAATGGGCTTGTCAGTCTCTTTAAATTCTGTGCTTTGTATAATAGGGAAGACTGGCCACTGTGGTGTTTTACAACTGGTTAATCTCTGAAGAATTAGAAACAATGACTTTTTAGGTGGTGCTTTTGTCCGTTTCCTTACCCTCCTAAACAGGTTTGAAGGTAGCTAATGGGCCTGGATTTTTTAGTTAGCTAACCAACAATTTCAGAGTTCTCTTCTTCTGGACTTTCACAACTAAAAGGACCAGGTTATGCTCTGGGATCTCAGTTGTGCTGTGTGTGAGTTCAGCTCTGTCTTGTTTTGCAAGTAGCTCCTCAAAAGCCAGGCACAGTGAAGAAACAGACCCATCTTCTTAAAACAAGCAAACTCTGTAGGTTATAACCAGGTAACTGAGTCAAAGCAGCTGATGCCAGGAGAAGAGTCTCTTAGAGCAGAAGAGGTAGAGAAGGGGCAAATGAACAAGCTTGGGTAAACACATTGAAGAGTATGTGCTGGCCCACACTAATTTCCTTGACACCTGTGCCCTACAAGGTGTATGTCATGTTCCCAGGATCCTGGTCTCAGCAGTTTGTGGGAAGGTTTCGACCAGGGGCGAAAAAAATCATAGCAAAGAGAAACATGCTTGTGGCTATTCTGCTGTCTTAGTTTCTTCTCTGAACATACTCTGAATTGTTCCACCTCGTATTGCTGAGTGTGGTAGCAGCACTGGCTGTCACCAGTTGCTCAATGCACCATCCTGTGGCTTGCTGTCCCCTCAGGCATGCTTCAGACACAGACTGGAACCATCCTGGGCAAACTGAGAGCTGACTTTAATTTCTAACATTGAGATTTATTCATCATAGTATTGGACACTGCTACAGACTGACAAGCCTGAAGTTTGCATCTTGTGGTGTGTTTTCACTGATTTCAGTGCTCCCTCAGTTTGTCAGCTCCATTCATTGGGTTCTATGCTCAGCCAGGCTCACTGATGTGAACCATCAGCCAGTTTGGTGCTTTGCCTCTTGTTTCCTAAATCACACTGTTTGCTGCTATGACAAATTCTGATACAGTGTCTTTTCACAGACAAAACATGATGCTGTCCCGGCAGCTTCCTTGGTGCCATTTTGGTAAGGAAGGACTAGCAGGGCTGCAGGTAGTAGGTGGCGATTCTCTCCAGAAAATCAAAGGACTGGTCATGGCAAGGGAAGACAAGGGCAGCAGTTGTGCTGTGATGCTGAGCAAAACTATGGCAGGACTAATAGCATTTGCTCAAGGTGTGGGTAGCATCTATCTCAAGAGGATTATATTGGGTTACAGCCAGGGAATAAAGGCAAGTACAGTCGAGGTCATTCAGATCATCAGATTTTGTATACAGGCTGTATAATGTAGAGTTAATAAGACTCCTAAGTGCTGTGTCACTGCTACTATTTCATCACGGTTCTTTATATGAAAACTGGAAATTAAGACTTTGTATTATCCCTGGGGTCAGCGCTGACATATTTGTTCTCTTCTTTTAATTAGTCACAGCCAGCTCCAGGTTGGGTCAGGGAGGCTGGAAGTGGGAACCTCAGAGTGAGAATTTAAATCCTGTTTTACTGCATGGAGATAAACAGAAGGATATCTCTGACTGTCTGAGCTCCAACACTGCATGGACTCTCCCAAGCTTTAATTCCCAGTACAGCATTTACTACAAAGGGGTACGCACACCATTAACTCTCAAAGACAGAAGAGCAGTCTGGAAGTGACAGCAGAACATGGGTGTATATTTATTTTTGTTTCTAGAAAAGGTGGTCCAAGCAGAACATGGATACACTGCCCCTTCCCACTCCCACTATGCTGGCAGGAGGTTACCCTCACTGCTGTGTCTCCAGCACAGTCAGGCACAGTTCCACTGACAGGTCTGTACTGGTGTAGGGGTTCTGAGGCCCCTCTCAGTCAAGGGCAGATAGAGGTGTCACGTAGCTATCCCAACTCACCATGCCTGCAGTAAGAGGAGGAACTGCAGTATCAACAGGCCACCAAGAGGAGCAGCCTTTTCAGTTGGCACAGCAGGTGTTGAAAAGGCCATTTTTACCTACATTATTCTATTCATTATAAGGTCATCCTCAATGCTGATGTCGTATGTGGAGGCTTCACCCTCCTCTGGTGGAGGGAGAAGGGCAGGGGAGCACAGAATAGCTTAGATACCGAAATTCTCCGTGAATCTCTGTGAGGTGTGTCAGAGAGGGGACCAATGTAAATTGCCCTTTGTACCTTCCTGTGCACAGAGATAAATTTCAAAAAGAAAAATTAAGCAATACACTGATTTGCAAGGCTAATTAGAATATGGCTTTGGTTAATGTCCTCAAATACAAAACTGGAATAGCAATTTTGCTCCCATTGGCTGTAGAAGATCATGAACTACTGCAGTTACCTAAAAGAACTGGCAAAGATTTCTCATTTTTTAAAATAAATACTCTTTAACAAAGTTTGCATCCATTTTACGTTTGCTTCCTATGAATATTCTGGCAGAAAGATTTCCTGGCAAGAAAGTGCTTCAAACAGTCAATATTTTAAGTATTTACAGGTAGAAGATTTGGAATCCCTGAAATTTGCACCAAACGCATTCTCAGAGACATAATTATCCAGTAGAGGCACAGAAGTACCACATGACTAACACATTAAATCCAAAACAGTTTGATTTTTATTTTTGTTTTTGAAAACCTACAAAAAGCTGCTCACAACCAACCTACAGTTCTTGGAAATTATCCTCAGAGTAAATAAAAATGAAGAATATTGTGGTTCAGGCCAGATTGGCCAATGACAGACAACAGATGCTCTCCCCCACCTCTCAGTCCAAGGAGAGGAGGAGGAGGCATAAAGAGATTTATGAGTTTAGAAGGAACTAAACTACTTTAATGAAATATTAATGGTAAAATGAAAAGGAATTATAATTAAATAGATACTATATATACAAAACCATATTGAGCTCCCAGGATGATGTCACCAACAGGCACTGGGGGAGTCCCAGACATACTCAGATATGGATGGGAACTAAATTCCAGATCTGGAGTGAGGAATGCACAGATCAGGATCAAAAGCAGATGAAGGGCCCTCCTCAAACATTGGGCACTGAAGAAAGAGGGCTGACCCTTAGATCCATGAGCTTCTATACTAAGCATGGAGCAGATGGGATGGAATACTCCTGTTGGCCAGTTTTGGGTCACCTGTCCTGCCTGCTCCTCCCTCCAGGTGGGCCCCCTCTCCGCTTTTCTGTTTCCAAACCTCCAATGGGGCAAATAATGAAATTAGCTGACCTTGGTTTTTATACCAATAAGTAAGAGCCTCTCTGCATACCATTTTTTGGCATGAAGTGTAAACATAGATCTTACCACTCCGAGAACAAACATTTTTCTGCACAATAAGCTGCCACTTTCAGAGAGTTAGAAGAAGCTTAACTAAGAGATAAAAGTACTGAACAGAAAATGGGTTCTATTTTACCTCAAACCAGTACAAGAATAAAGTAGGTAATGCCATAGACTGTTCAAAGATATTCAAGGACAGGAAAGAAATGGACTCCATGCCCAAGTAAATTATTTAAATTTTTATTGTTGGAAACTTGGTATTGTTGGCTCTTCTGCCTCCCTCTCCATTCCTTCCCCACTCCCTTTCTCTTCCTAACCTTTTTACTCATTTACTTGTTCTTCCTTTCTAGCGTACTAAACCAAGCCTGAGCCTCTTATTTCTGTTTCTTGTTTTACAACTCTTCTTGTTGAGTTGGGCAGCCTTGACAACTGAAGAAAAGTAACTTCAGGGTAAGGCCAAACACTGAAGAGAGGCTTCCGTGTACGGTAACACATCATGCCATTTGTGCCATAGAGTCTCTTTGGAAACCTCTTCAGTGTGGCTTCTGACAGAGTATGCAAGACAAACAAGACATGTGAGAAACAGGATTTTGAAAAGCAGGCAACTTGCATGCAAGCGAAGTAATTAAACCTGCCAATTTCAATAAATATGTAGAGATCTGGAAAAAAATGTTAGCTATATCTTCACATATCCACATTGCATAAATGCAGACACCCACATATTTTATCAGATATATTGCATGCTACTTTTCAGACAAATAGCCTGGGTTTTAAAATAATAAGTAAGTTGGTAGCTTATTTTAGGCTTTACACATGCATATAGGAGGCTGGCTATTGAAACACTGTTCTAACCAAGCCACTCTGCAACTGCACTGATTATCTGTGTACGATGCAGACAGCAACAGCATTGAACACTATGACTTTGAAGGAGCAGCAAAAATTGTGGGAGTGAGCTAATACTCGATGGATAGCACAAGTTTGATGATGTGACTTCTGTTCTGAAAATTATTCTGACTGTTGAAGTTATTTTTGCTTTTTTTGCAGGTTAAAAGAAGGACAAAAACTTTACATAGTATGTCAAGTCCAATTTCTGTTTCTCTTCCTCTCTAAAAAAAGAAAACCAATCCTTTCTCTTTTCAGTTGTACTTGGTATTGTGCTCTTTGTTGTAGATGTACTCCTTCCCCATATTCCTGTCGTCTTTTCTGTATGATTTGGGCTGGAGGTAGAGGTGTCAGAGAAATAACCTGCAAAAAAAAAAGATAAGGTAAGCCAGCCAACATTGTGCTGTCCCACAGAAATCAATTCTGGGGAAGATTCTGCACAGGAAGAGCCCTTGAATGGCAGAAAAGAAGTTTCTCCTCCTTTTCATATAATAGAATCACGTAATCATTTAGGTTAGAAAAGACCTTTAAGATCATCAAGACCAATGGTTAACACTGCTGAGTCCACCACTAAACAATGTTCTGAAGTGCCACATCTACACAGTTTTTAAATTTGTCCAGGGGTGGTGACTCCACTACTTTCCTGGGCAGCTTTAGCCAAATGAGCTAAAACCATGCTAATGTTGGGTGTCTACCACAGAGCCAGTAGCACCAGGGCTATTCTCAAGCCTGAGTTTGTCCTGAGCAGCAACTCAAAACTCCTTCAGCACCCTCACTACCTCAGCACTGTCTGATCACCTCCTGCCTGTATCACTTCTGATTAACAGCCAGCTGCCCCAGCTTTGCATTCAGGAAAGACTGTGAAAGCCTTCTCTTGATGCAGCGTAGTGTGACGCTGGGTCTATGCCTTATTTGGTTTTAAGCAAGATTGCTGATGTTGGAGAGAGGAGGGAGAGTGAGGTTTCCATTGCAGCCTTTAATGTGGCCCTAGCGAGATGCTGTTATAAATTGGGCAGTGTCTCTGTATAGGGGCTTGTTTGACAGGCCCTGTCATCATCTACCTCCAAGATGATCATTCATGCTGCTGGAAAGACAACTTTATTGGACTAAATATTGGCATGTGTCTGTGTGGCCCACACAGGTAAAGACTCTCCCCGGGCCTCATCGGTGTGTCTGAGTCACTGTGCGTGGGTATAGCAACTGCACTAGTTATTATTAATCTCTCTGAAACCTCTTTACAGTGATTAAGGGAGTACTGGATGAAAGCAGTCTGCTTTGTGGGCTCTCGCCAAAGAAGACCCACTAAGCAGATTTTGTTGGATCCTTCAGCCAAACTGCTCTTTTCTTGGCAGCTGAAATGCACATCAACAGAGATGTAATGTCAATTTCTAGCATTTTTTTAATGTACTTTATTCATATTTTTTTGGACACTACACAAACCACTACAATCAAAGTAGAGTGCTTAACACAGCCAGTCACTTTTCCAGTGTGCTGGTGTATATAAGTAAAACTGAGTGGGAGACAAGGGGTCACATTTAAAAGATAGCATAAAGGGAAAACCATGTTCTTGCCTCCAGTCCCCTTTGCATGAAGAAAGGACTTCAGTGAGGGACTTTGGTATGAGAGAAGTGATGGGTGTACGTCAGCAGGAGCTGAGTTCTCCTCCCCAGCTCCCAAACCATGACCAGAACAGCTCAGCAAATTGCTAGGGATCTGCTCAGGTTTTTCCTCAAGCCAACTGCTAAGAGCTGGACATTTTGAAAGCAGAAGAGTTGAGCTCTTGATGAGTTAGCCGTGAAGATGAGATCATGTGGCAATGGCCTGCAGCTACATGGAAGGTCAGGTAACCCTGGCTTTGGGTGAAAAGAATGATCACAGTGAAGGTTTTAGCCTCTGTATGTCACTAAACAGGGCTGGTGGCTAGTTTCCGTGGCTGAATCAGGGGGAAGGGAACTTGCATTCTCTAGAGGAAGAGTACTCTAGTAGATTTCATCTGATCCCAAATATTATATATTCTTTGAGCTGTGGTATCTTTCACTTCTGTTTACTCCTGTATATATATATATATATATATATGTATTAAAAAAATGCTCCCCTTTTTTCTCTCTCCCCATCCCTGTTTCTGGCAATTGATCAAAGCCTGGGTTTACTATTCTACTATGTGCCTCATGACACTGTGTCCTCATACACCGGAAAGTGACTGTCTCTAAAGCAACTTTATGATGCTAAGTAAAATAGTAAAATAGCAGCAAACTGAAATTTTTCTGGCTTAGTCTGTCCCAAGAGGGTTAGGCTGGGGAAAAACAAGACACTGTGAAGGAAGCAAAAAATAAGAATAAAAAAGAAACCAGACAGTCTTAGGAAGGGAGAAAAAAAAATAAAGAATTTAACTTGAGGCAGAATGTCAAACAGATATTTGGAGTTCAAAGTGCTACACCAGCCTGACTACACTCAACTTTGACCACCTACAGCAATTTTTATATCACCAGCTTTGTATCATTAAGTAATTAATGTTGCAGTGATGTGCCATTTTCTCCTGTGTCACTGCACTCACTACACATCATATGGTCATCATTTCAGTTTCTATTGCATTAAAGTACTTAACAGGAGATACTTGCTTTCTGACTTTCCTATTTTGTGTACATGGGTTGTGTTTTGTTGTTTGGTTTTTTTTCTCTGTTTCCAGACAGCAAGAGATCTGGTATGCCCAGGAGGCCTCTGAAACTCATTTCTTCCATCTATAAGGCCAATAAGCTTACCCTAAAGAAAACAGAAAAAAACCCAGACACACGGGACATTCTTTTCTAGCTTAATTTTGTGCCCTGTGCAAAAAATGTCATGTTCTTCTGCCTTCACATACATAGCTATAAAATGACACTGACTAAATGAGGTTATTTACACTAAGAAGGGTATTTAGCTATATAAAACTGTGCATCCCTGGGTGATTTTCAGAGGGCTACATAATCAGAGTATCACCCTGCCCCTACAGGAGGCAGAAGAACTATCCTTGCTTTACTACATTTGAGATGGTGCCAGTTATCTCATTTTAGTTTCATCTGTTCCATTAATCTGCATCAAGAGGCTGCCTAATCATGACCTTGCCCCTCTCTAGTGCCCAGAGTGTGATGAACATTCATTGCTGCAGCTCTGGTCCTTGTAATAGGAAGGACAAATATAGTGGGCAAATGTCCTTCCTTCCCCTTAGGACCTCCACAAGGGCTGTAAAGTGTGAGATCTCTAACTGGGGCTTTGAACTGATTATATAAAAGGCAATTTATAAACTTCAAATGTTATTAAAGAAATAAAATGATGAAGACTTGGGTGAAAGGAAAAAAGAAATAAAATTCAAATGTATGTGGGAATGAAACTTTAGCACCTAATAACAACAGTCTTTTCTAGGCTGGCCCGTGATAATGGTGGTAGGAGGAGGGGAAGTATTTATGAACCCTTGACCTCCCCAGTAAATCTATACTTGAAAGGAGGGGATTAAAATATCTTAAAAATCATGTGCTGGAAACGGAGAGAGCTTAACATTTTCCTTATGCTGATGTCAGATGCATTTTCCAGCCCCTACATCAATTATACATAATCTGGCAGATCAAAACAGAAGCACAGGGGTGTTATGTTAAGTTACCTTAAGTTAAGGTAAGATGGCTCACAAAAAATTTTAAGTGTCTTGACTTGTCATGGCTTCACCTTGCTGTCTTTGTCCAGGGACCGTTCATCCAAATTCTTGGCTGTGCTTAGCAGCATAAAAAATTTTTAAAAGAGAAAACACAAGCACAGCTGTAACCAACTATAAAAAGATGAATATAAAAGTCTACCAAGTAGTTAAAAAAAAAGTCCAGAGAGGTAAAAGGAGAAGAGAGAATAATCAGTATGCTAGAATGAGATGTGCTAACAATTGAGGGAGATATTTAATAAGATCCAACAAAAATAAAATCTAAAAGAGAAAGGCAAATTATCTAAACCCAGAATCTTCCAGAAAGAAAATATTATTGCATGTTATTAGCAAATCTCTTTGTGACAATGACAAACCCTTGCCTGATACTACAATAAATATGAAGAGGAGATAGCATTACCCAAAAAAACACCACCAACATGCCACTGTTCAGTTTTCCAGTAATGCAGTTATAAGTTCTGTGAGTAACATGAATGAGTGAAGATTTTTACCGCCACACTGTCTGCATGAGACACAACTGCAATGAAATTGCCATCTTACTCCAGAGAGACACAAAATTTAACTTGTAGCCATCAGAGAGTTTCCTGCAGAGCCACCTTTGTACTAGAGAAAAAAATAAAAAAACAAACCAGGCTCATATTTTTGTTTCACATCCTTTAAATTATTTTGAAATTATAATCACAGGAGCATGGAAATGTCATTTATTATTTTATGTTGCTTAATAAATGTAAATATATAGATATTATTATATTGTAATTAATATGTAATTACAAATGGGTGGTGTTTTTTTCTGATTGCTCAAGGAACCCCTCCATTGTCATCCACTGAGAGTGAAACCAGCAGCTGCTACAGCCCCAGATTGGAAACATTTAAATCTCAGTTGCCCTAAACATGCTCCCAAGGTAATATCAACTACTCCAAAGACTTAGGAAGAATTCATAGCCCCTGTTGGTTTCTTCCACTGTATACCATGTATACATCAGCTTGTGGGCTGGCTGATACTTACTTAGAGGCAGTTTTGCCATCTGTAGTCACCTCAAATAACATCTCATTGCATGAATAGTCTCCCTGCAGCAAGGAGGCTACCTGTAGGCCCTGGAGCAGTGTTTGCAGAAACCTGGCATGATTTCAACCTGGTGGGGGGCTGAGCACTCAGCCACGATGGGTGAAAACCAGCACATGCAAAGGAGTCTGAACTAGGAAAGTTTTTGGGCTGAGGCCACATGAGGCTGCGTTGTGAAAAAGGACTCTGCAGTGTGCCAACAGCTTTAGGACGCAAACTAAAAATGGGTTATATTTTATGCTACTAACTTCTGAGTATGCTTTTGTTAAATAAGTCTCACTTCCAATTTCTAGTGTGGTCAAAATATTTTCAAAATAAGAGTAATCTTCTGAGCAGAAAAGTTATTTATACCTCTTATACTCTCTCTTTATAAGGTGTTTGTATTTATGAACAAGGCACTATAATATCCAGCATGCAAGTACACATATGCAGGACATCGGGCTTCTGAATTCTTCAAACCCAGAGCTCATTTCTAGGTTGCTAAATATTTTTCTGTTTGGAAACTCAGTCTGTTTTACTACATGTACAATGAAGATGGGGGACACAAAATGGCTTAATTACCACATTAATGGCCACATTTTTGAAAGACAACCTTTGTTAACCATTATGGGGAAAATAAACACACACCAAAAAAAATCACACAAAGAAACCTCAACAGCTTGAAAACTATTGTAAATTATATATTTAGCAAAAATGAAAAAGTAATTGTGTCTCTGACAACCATCCATCTTCAGTATTAGTCATCCTCAAAAAGTCACACAGGAGTGGTTTATCTGAAATTCCTTTGAAGAGTCTCTCTGCTGTCCTCCCACACGAGAAGACTTGGCCCACTCTGCTATGCAAGTGCATCACCGAGCAGCCTGCACTTGTGAGGAAATCTGTGTGTATTACTTTAGTTTCTTTGTGTTCTAATGTCATTGCCTAGTGATATTCTTTGCTTTATCTAACAACACATACATCGCACCTCCACAAGAAATCAGATTACAGCAGGGTCTTACACATCATTTAAGTAAAACAAGAAAACCTTTTTAACTGAGCAAGATGTAGTCCCATTGAGATGATGCCAAAATGTCTGGAAGTTTGAGAAGTGGCTCCTGCAGACTGAAGGAAGCTGGAAAGAGTGTCTTAGTGCCAGCAACAGCCATGTCTGAAAGAAGGACAGGGACAGCCCTGGAGCGTTGGGCTGCGTGTAGCCCAAAAGGCTGCAGCTCCTTTGCTTCACCTGCCTCCCTGGTGAGGAGTGGGCAAGAGCACCCCATATGTACAGCGAAACACAATGGATGTGATAGCTTGGCTACTGTTTTGACACAAAACATGAAAAGCCTCTTTGTGCCCAGTACACTGCTCTACAACAATGCCCAGCTTCAGTTCCATTCCACCTTGCACTTTTCCACCATACAGTAGTTGTGGAAAAATGTGAAGAATGCTTCAGGACATAAACAGTTATCACTGCTGCTAGTCTGAGTTGTGAAAGCAGGCAGGAATCTTTGCTTTCAAACTGAAGGAGATGCAGCCATGCCATGGAAAAGAATTACAACAAGACCTTTCCAACTACAAAATTGTAGTCCATAGGACTTCCAACTATTATTTTTCAGTTTTTGTCTGAATTTCCAATTATGTTCTCAGACTATCACTATAATCCTATGTAATGGAATCTGTTCATATCTCTTAGTCTCTTGCTGTGTTTCATTTGCAGTTGTGTGGTGTACATAGTAATTAGCTGCTGATGTACTTTTATCTGGTCTCCAGTCTTTAGCATGCTTTATTGTACTTCACAGTCTCCATATGTCATGGAAAGTTGGTCAAAGTCCTAATCTCCTTACTCAAAAAAATAACTTTGAGCTGAGAAGCTTGACACTGGTATTCAAATGCTTGATGGGTTGTGAGTGTGTGTGCATGTGTGTGCACACCTGTGGGAAGGGGAAAGAGAGAAAACATTCTTTCACATCCAACTGAGCAATTCAGGAAAGCACACTCATTTGAAAAATGTGCATTTGAAAAATATACTAAAATGGATTCAAGAAAGAAATTTGTGTTGTGCCTGCAAGTTTCAAATAGTTATCTTTTTTTCTGAAGGGGACTTCTCATAATAAGCATGCATATTCTTCCACAATGTAAGTAAATATTAGCAGAGCCTCAGCCTTACATTAATTTTTGTGTTACATTTTTGTGCCATGTAAACAACTATTTACTGCCATGTTTATACCAAGAATGTGGGAACAGAGAACTGTGACTGATTAAAAATTTCAAAAATTAGGAAAATTCTGTCTAGAATATTAATAATGAAGAATATGGTCAACAGGATGACTTTCATCAACAATATTTTACAGCAAATTATAATATTTGAACAGACACGCTCAGAACAGGCACTCCTGATCCCACCAAAGCAAGTAGTAAAACTAATTTCTTAATGTGTCACGTGAAAGAAAAAAAGATTTCAGTACAGCTTCCTCGTATTGGGACAAGAAATTATTTTTTAAAAAAAGAGTCTCAGTAAAAATATTGGGTTTTGGCAAAAGTGAAGCCTCCTACTTATAACACAAACTGAAAATATGTATAATTTTGCTTGAACCCTAGCTGTTTTGTATGTGTGATAGAGATAAATGTAATCAAAGTGAGGCAGTTTCAATAAAAAGGGATCAAAAATAAATTTTACATCAATCTCCCTTCCATTGTCTCCCTTGACAATAATTTCACAGTAAGGCAATCTATGCTTTCTGACAACCTATGGATGGGACTTGTCTTGATGAACTTCAGCATCAGGAAAGGCTTAGGCTCTAGCATTACCTTTGCTGCAACAAACCATCCATTTTGTGACCTATCTATGTTACTAACAAGTCAGGAAAAAGATGAGGCCACTGAGGTGACTATCTGGGTTCATCATGAATGTGGTGTTGAACAGAGGTGCCACAGCCAGAACAACTCCTCCCTGACAGCCTTTGGGAGAGCAGCTTGTCATGTTCACAGTTTGATAGGCACTCCCATGCCATTCTCACCTCCCCATGTAGATGCCACATAAGTGCTACTGGATTTAAGCTTCACAACATCTTTGCAAAAGGAAAATGACTGTGCCACCTTTGCATTATAAAGAGCAAACTAAAACACAGGACAGGCTGCAGGCTTAATTTTTTGTTTGGCTAAAGCTAGCTATCTTTAATATAGATGCCCGCTAAAACATGATCACCCTGAGGTGGCCAGAAAGAAGCCGTTCACTCTGAGGGATATTTGTCTCATCCTAAGATAGGAATAAAATATGTCTGATGAGCTGCACTCTTGACCTGTCCATTTCTCTTACTTTCTTGCTTCTGGAGGGAGACAGAAGGGACCATCACAGATTTACAGTGTAGTCAACTGTGGTGAGGCAACATCGTTTCCATCCTGTATGCCAAGCTCTCGCAGAAATTTGCACCACCCCAAGTGAGACTCACATCTAGGCCTTGCAAGTCCAAGGCACAAGCTAAACAAAAAACAATCATCTTCTGTACTGCCTGGCACAAGTGTGAATGGGCATCTCTGGCCCCCCTGGCACAGGGAGGGTGTATGAGGAGAAAGAAGAAAATGATGGGAAGAGGGGAAAGGGGAAGATGCTATTTCAGCAGTAGGACTTCCCTCAGATGCTCTGGGGAGCCCTCACCCAGGGGAAATGAATATCTATCTCCTCTTTCAGCTTCATACAAAGCAGAATTCAACACGTGCAACTTGGAAGCCAGAGTGAGTTTCCAATAACATTTCCTACACAGGAAAGGGAGAGCCTTGAAAGCCTTCTGGCTGTTATTGGAGAAGCTTTATTTCACAAACAGAGCCAAAGAAAGTTCAGGGAGCTAACATTTAAAGGCCTTTGGTTCTCTCTTAAAGCCCTTTTAACAGAACAGGTGGAGAGAGTTTGCGGCAGGGAGTTTGTGCTGGGCACAGTCCTGCTGCCCCTAGCAGCATGGCCAGGCAGGAGGGAATTGCCCGGACCAGTTCACCCTCAATCCAGTCACAATCTGACACTGTTCTTGGCAGATGATCCAACCCAAAGTCTTTTGTCACCCCTAAATTGGTCTCCTGGGACCCCCTGAGCTGTTAGCAGGAGATTACAGTGTGCTCTTGCCACTGGCAGTGTCTGATGCCAGCAGTCCCCAGGTGCCCTCAAGAGCATGAACATTACTGTAAGCACTGAGAAGAAAGACTGAGTCTGAGGAGTTGGATATTTTATTATTTTTTGTCTGTAAGAAAGGCTGTTTGTCATAGTCAAGGGAGGCAGATACAAGAGATTGCTTAGTTATATGTTAGGATCACAACTACAGGCACAAAAATGCAAGCACAAGCTCTGCCTTTGTCACTAGATCCCATCCTTCTACTGATATTTTTTATTTAGATCACTATTAATTTCCTCTTTTCAGTCACTTTACCTTGTTTCCCACTCTTTTTCTTCCTGTCTTCCCTGCTGCCAGAAGAACATACAATTTTGCAGATGGAGAAAACAAATTTTCAATTGCAGACAACAGCAGGAGAATCCTGCGTGGGCTCATCTTTCCCCTTCCCACCCCAGCAGAGCTGACAGGAAGCATGAATCATCCCGCACCTCCACATGGCTGTGTCAAACCTACCTGGATTTGAGACATGGTGCAGAGTTTGTGTCTTGTTCTCCTCATATTCTCTCAGCAAGTCAATGGGCAAAGAGGCAGAAGGGAGTTAGACCAACCTTGTCCTCACCTCACGCCCAGAGTGATACCTCTCAGTAGAGACCAGTCTTGCCCGGTCTGTGGTCCCAGTAATGTTCATCACTCTCTCACTTGGGAGCAGGAGGAGGGTTGAGGAGGCATCATGGGCCACATGTGATACTTAGGTCCCTTCAGACACTCTGATTCCTTCTGTTTTTGCAGGATTTTCCTGCCATCATATACATCTGTCCTGTTTTTCCTTCTCTACCGCTTTTCTTTCTCTTCTCATGTATCCTTCTAGCACACCCTTCCCAGTAAAATGCTGCACAGGAGGCAGAGCAGCCTGGCACTGGCCTTTCAATATATTTAAACACTAGCAATTCACTGAGCTGGAAAATTGTAAATCTGCAATTTTATTGAAAAAGGTGGTCACCCTGTTCTTTGCAGCCATGTTCAGAGACAGCAGGATAATTAATGGACCCTTATGTGACACAGAGGCAAAGAATGGCAAATTTTAATAAAACTAGTAAGATTATTTTTTTCATTTCTAAGAAACAGCTTTCCATTTGTAGTTTTGTGTCTTGATACAAGAAGAGAAAGGCAGTTAAAACCATCCAGTGCAGGTGAAAACATCGTCTCACAACCTTTTTTTCCTCTAAATGAATATGGAGGACAGCAACTGGCACTGAGGGATTAGTAATGTCTGCTAACTGTGTATGTGGTGCCTACCCTGCACAGAGTCTAGACACCTTCCTAGCATTTCATGTAACAACATTTCAAACCAAAACAGAGTCAGACCAGAGCTGTCAGCACAGCTTATTTTAGTTATAAAGTGAGTCCTTGCTTGATGTGCTGCTAGGAAAGTTAAGTAAGACACACAACCCAGGTAAAAATCCTTTTAAATGGACAATATAAAAAGAGAGGCCAAAGGCCACCAAAGTGGAAAAAAACAGTGAAATATTTCAAAGGTAGGACAGGAGTCTTTCACATAGAGGGGGAGTATAAGTGAAATGAAACAGAGGTTGTCATCATCCTTCTATGAAACATGGGTGGACTGATTAGCTGTACTGAATTATGGCTAGTGTTGTGAATTATGTATGCAAAGAGCTACTAGACAGATGACATAACCCCAGTCTGGAGGAGAAAAGGCCACAGATCTGTACAACCTGGCAATAAAAGCGAGAAGTGGAGAGAGAAGAATCATCAGCTTCTTTAGGGAAACCCTTTTGAATTAAGTACATGGTATGAACTTTGAGTGGAGTACCTCCTCCAGAATAACTAAATGTATATGTATCATTTTTTGGAATAAGAATATATTTTACAAATTAACAAAGCCACCTTAGCAGGAATGCATCTTCCAGAATAAGTTGTTAAGCAGCTAAGACCTGTGAGAAAATAAGTACTCCACAGAGAGGACACAGAATACAGCAGCTGTAGAGCAAGCTCTTGGTTGCTGGTGGTCACTTGCTTTTGTTAGATAATTAAGAGTTCCTAACACCCAAATGAAAAGTTTGGCTGGGGCCTGAGCCTTCATTGCTCTTGGGAGGAGCTCTGACAAGTAAAGATAACTGAAATGCCAGGTTAAAAACAGACTTATTCCACCTTTTCTGTTCTCCTTATTCTGCCAGCTCTGTCATTCAGTCTTTTTAACACATCCACCATTCAGGAGCTGAGTCATGTTCTTAGTTCCTCATTTACACAGCAAGCACTACAAATGTTGGGCACAGCTGAAAGGGTGTGAGCTAGTGATATCTGTCAAGAGTAACTATTAGTTCAACCCCATGATATTTAAAATAAAGTAAAAGAGCATATAAATCTGTTTCCCTACTTATGTTAAGCTGCATCATTTATGAATATAGCCTGTGTACTAGAAGAACATCTGCTGTGAGCTTGGAAAACAAATTATTATTGCCCATTAACATCTTTACATAAATATTCGGGGAATTTCTATATTAATGTTGTACTTTGTAAAAGATTCTCTATCCTGTTATCTCTACAGCCTCTTCAGGTTCTTCTTTTCTGTGCTCTCAGCAGTTATACAAAGTTAGAGCAAATCAGGCCTGATGAACCACAGGCACTTTCACACTTGTTTCCATCGCTGGGTGCAGCACTCAGTGAGAGGAGCCACTCAGGCATATGGCCTGCAATAAGCCAAGCTCCAGCGAGTTGGAACCTCCTGCTTCAACAGCTATTTGGCCATTTGTTTTCTTGCTGCAGCTCTTTGATTATTTCCCTCCCTTTGACAGAATGATGAAAGCAGCCACAGGGTTTATGTGCCACCTCCACCAAATGTTGCCAATATCCCAGTAATCAGGCAGAAAATAGGGGAGACAGGCAGGGATAAGGCGCCTGCTGACTCTGGAAGTCCTGAGGACTGAAAGGCACATATACTGCTGGTAAAGAGACTCACATACGTTAAGTTAAAACGTCCCAAAATGGCCATGGAAGCTTGTGGTGACCTTTCAGCTGAAGTTGTCTGTGCAGCTACTGGCAGTCTCCATTTTCTCTCTTACACCAAAACTGGGACAATTATTTTTTACAGAATATTTTACAGAATATCAGTAATTATTGCAGCATTTCATTTAGAGGAACATCAGCTTAAAGGTATTTGAATACTTTAATCCATCTCAGTGAAAAATATCACTTATAACAAAAAGGAAACATGCCTAGTGCGATGCCAGAATTGGAAATAAGGCTGAAAACCTTCAAACAAATAACTAAACAAACATAGGGCTTTGTGTAACATAAACACCCAAGCAAGAAACAAGCAAGAAGAAAAAGCGTCATCCCTGGCCTAATGAATGTCAAGTCATAACATTTCTGAGGAGAATTCAAGGGGACTTAGCAAACTATGCCTCCTCTAAAGCCTACAGCTTGAGCACACAAGCTGATCAAACATTTATTGCTACTGAAGATACAGGACAACAGCTAGGTTACCTTCTGAGCCCTGGGATAGCACAGAGTGAGCTCTACAGTTGTCCTAAATGGAATGAACTGAGGAGTTTTACACCAAATTCTTTTGCAATAGAGAGTGGAGCTTTCAGTGGCAGTGAATTTTTCATGAAATGGTTGTGCTTTGCACAGAACATTTCAATTTTTCATCGAAAGCCTGAGCAGGGAAACCAAGAAAATATATTAAATACATCACTGCTGAAGGGTCATCACAGCAGTCCAGATGTCTCAAGTCCCTCATGTTCCTGTTCTTTGTTCCGGTCTTTGTCCCTCAGTCAAACTACATTTGGCCAGGGAGTAGCACTGATGCATGCCTTCCCACCTATGCAAGAGAAGAATAATATTCATTATGGAAGATGCAATAAAGTCAAGGACTCATCACATTATGTTTATTTGTTGGGACTTGCAATCCTCTACCACCTAACTCAGTCCTTGTGGAAGGGATAGGAAAGAAAAAAGCATGACCAAAGGGCAAAGTGGAAGAGAAACAAGCATGGATCCTTTGAGCCTACTCAACTGCAGCAGCTATTTTGTGTAGGAAATGAAGCGGTGCTAGAGGGGCCTCCAAAAATGAACAGCAAAGTTGCTGAAGTATGAAAAACTAATTGAGCAGAAAAAGAGGCCACTTGGTCTTGCTCAGTGACAGCCATAGGATGTGTCAGCCAGCTTTCATATAGAGATAAGATCAGCACCCAGTCTGAAAGCTAAGGTGCAAGAGAAGGGAATATGTTGGGTGAAGGAGAAGTTGCACCCAAATAGCACAGAAAATTGCACAAAAAACGTACAGAGAAGAGTCAGGAAAACAGCCTTTGACATCCTCAAGCACAAAGTGCTCACTGACAAGAAAAGTAACTTAAAATCTTGGTGGCTGTGCTTACTTTCTAGAGAGGATTGCTTTTTATTTCTCCAACCAGAGTTTCAGCTTAGATATCTAATTTCAGTAAAATCTGTCAATTTACCTGTTGAGCCTCTTGCCCTTAGAGAACTGGTGTATTATCTAAGGTGAAAACCACATGCTTTGGCTATGCTTAAACTACTGTTCAAAACTGATAATGCTTCTTCCCAGCTCTTCGAAAAACAGAGGTAAAAAGTCTGAGATAAAAAAAAAATCTGGCATTTAATTTTGAAAAGAAAAGGGAATCTTCTGAAACAGGTGAAATATAGGGATGTTATTGTAGGGAAGCTTTTAAACGTATCTGCAAAGAGGATCAGAAATAAACATGCAAAAGGAACTCGACACATTTCTCGAAGGGAGAAGCTATGAATGACTGGATATGTTTGAAACTGGTTGAGATGACTTTCAGAACTGAAAGATCAAGAGACTCTTGATCAAGGGCATCTAGGAGAGACAGAAAGAGAAGCAGAGGTGAAGGAATATAATCCCATAGCAAAAATCTTTCTTGCTGTGTTTCAGGCCCTTTTTCTTTCTGGTTAGAGCTGTGGTAGGGAGGAAAGGAAAGAGATATGTGAGCACCTGTCTTTTAAAGCTGGGAACTTCCACTGAGCCTCAGATTTGGGCTCTCTTTGAGGAATAAACTCCAATCAATTCTCATCTGAGGGTCCTCATTTACTCATCCTTCTGTACAAGGGAAAATAATTGATGAGCTGCTCAGATAAAGAAATGCCAAACAAGGTACCCGATTATAGCAGAAAGCTGACCTGTGGGAAGAGTTAGCCTCTTGATTCTCTAAGTCACATAGAAAACTGGAGAAAGACAAGGAAAAGTATCAGGTCCTGACAAGAAACTTACTGGACTGTTTTGACTGTGCCAAGTGATTCACAGGGCAGGTTGTTCAGCAGTGATTCTAGTGCTGCTCCAAAAAAGCCCAGCATAGGGTCTCCCCTGAGCTTAAGATCAGTGGGCAAGCACCTATGCAGATAACATGGATGACTTGGTCATTAATAGGAGCATCAGTCATCATACACAGAGTAGCAGTTAGAGATCCATGACTACCTTGCCTTTATCCCTTCCTGCTCCCTCCGGACTGGCAATGTAGAAACTATCTGCAGCAGCAGAGAAGTGCTTGGCATGGCTGGAAGGACATGCATCATCCCCATGCACTACTGAGACATTTTGCAAGTCTGATGCTCCGGGTCAGTGCCGCCTGCCTGGCTGCTGCCTGTCAGCTCCATCCTAGTGCGAGGGCTCACTGGCTCAGCTGCTGCAGCTGCCTGCAGCTGCTGCTGTGCTCATCTTTGATCAGCTGAACTTAAAATATAAGCTGCTTTTGAGTCAGGCAGCAATTTTTCTTTCTCCAAGATGTGGATGCTGGCAATTGTTTTAAAATTCCATGTTGAATATTCCTCTGTGTGTGCGTGTGCACTCTGTTATTTGCAATATCCGCTTAGAAGCATTAAAGCAAAATGCCTTTGTCAGCTTTGTCTTTTTCTATTTGACAACTGCTGATGTCATTTTACTTTTGTTTGTGAATCTTGGCCTGCTTGCTGCTGAGTCACAGAAGAAGGCAACAGATAATAAATATAGCCCCTTATCATCCCAGAAAGCTCTGGACCACTGAAATGACAATCAGAAAGAGAGTCTTTAACTAGCAATAGCAGAACAGAAGAATCCTGTTTCCTGTGCAGACTTCCCTGTTACTCACAAGCTTTGACTGATGTGGGCTGCGTCCTCCAAAACAGAAATAAAAGTATCAAGAGTCAGTATTAGGGTCTGCCCTATCTATGGGAACAGGAGCAGAGGAAGCACAGCATTCCCCATATAGGTTCCCTAAAGCAGCTCTCTGCTGCTAGAAATTGTGAAATGCAAACCAGGAAGCTGAAGTACAGAAAGATGACTTAATCATTTACATCCATGTTCTGATTGCCAGAAGTTTTATCCCTCATCCAGCAGTCCTCAGTCTGGCTTGACTGAGGCATGCAATACTCAAACCATTGTCCACATTTTTAAATTTTATGATGTTCTACTATTGCTATCACATCACACATCACATGACAAGACCATCACATTTTAGATTCACTGGAAGATGGTGTCATCCACACAGGGTTGGAGTCGTTGCTACTTTTGATTCTCTGAGTCTGAGAGGATAGGTCCACAAAGTGTGTGACAACGCAATTCTTAGAAAACTGGCAGTCTATGGAGTCCACTGACATACACCACAGTCCTTGTAACCACAGAGTCAAGTGAAGTGATAACTACAATAGGAACTTTGAGCTAATGAATGAAAAAAACTGTGAGTAGGACCCTACTGCTGTGTCATGGTGGATATCATATGGTTGTCCAGGTGGTAGCTTGAGAGATTGAGTGAGACATCAAGATGTATCTCTTCTTCTATTTGAGTGAAAGACTTTTGGGGAGCTCTACAATGGGAGAACAATAGGACTTATCCATTGTCTTGGAGGTATCTATCAGCCTTGTTAAAGACAGCATATAGACGCTCTGATGTTCTTCCCCAAGGCAGTCCAAAATATTTTCATCAACTGTAGCAGCTTGAAAACATCCACCACAAAGTCCTGCCTATTTTCCTGGGAGAAGTGGTGTATCTGAAGCACTTTGGGGAATTGCAAGAAGGGTCCTGGGGTGCCTCTGAAAAAGGCTGCTAACAACAGGGAACTGCTAGATCAGAATCTAAGATGGGCTAAGATTCCCAGATTTAGACTCTCACTACAAACACAAGCCTCTTCCTAGGTGTTTTGACTTGAAAACATTCTGTTTCTCATGGCCGGGTTTATTTTGCTATAAAGGATTCACTCAAGCAGACAGCATGGTAATGCACAGAGACTGCCCTCAGGGCACAAGAAGCAAGGAAGTATCATTTCCAAAACTGTGATTGGCAAATCACAGTGGTTGAAAGTTGCAGTGGTAATGCAGACTCTCCTACTTACACAGTGTAGTGTGTTTGGGAGGCTTCCATCACCTGCTATTCTTAGCTGTCTTCCTTTACTCTCATTTCAAAATTTCATCACATGCAATACAATGCACTTACTTCCCAAGTCCAGTCCCCTGAGGAAGCCCAGAAAGTCATTCTGTTGTTCCCCATTTTATTTGCATCCACACTAATTACTCAGGCAGTAATTGAAGGCACTTTGAATATTCATTAAAACTACATCAAAGGTGCAGCACTGTTTTCCCTTCTTACATGACCTGCAAGGAAACAGAAAAAAACCAAACAGATAATTCCATTCAAGTTCTAGTTATTTAGTCCCGTAGCTTTCATCGGAGATTTTTTTTCTAAGGGGTTATAGGCTTTGTTTTGTTGTTGTTCATGCCATGGCTAATTTAATTCTCTGCATGTGTTTCCAGCATTTTTCTAAGGAGCCACATTGTTTGTAATGACATTGATGGTGAAGGAACATCAGCCCCTCTCTGAGATCCTAGTCTGGCTGAGGGGAAGGCTCCCAGATTCACAGGTTCCTTGTCAGGCCAAAAGGTACACTATAGCCCATTTACTTCAGAGACAAATGCCAGCAGGATTGAAATCTGCAAGTTTGCCCACTGAATGTGAGCAGCAAAGAGAGGCTGATCCCTTGCAAAGCAAGAAAGTTGAAGTGATGAGAATATTAGCCCACTAAGCCACAGTGCTAGACTTGACTGCAGAATTAACAAGGATAAAACACATTTTATTTGCTGCAAAGTGATAGCTTCAAATAGATATTCAAAATATATAGCTGAAATAATTTCTCCTACTCAGACTCTAAAAAAGATGTCATTGCCTCAGTGCTAGTGGAGCATACTATGTTACATACCCTTTTCATGGGTTTGACATTAATGCAACAGTAAGCATAGGATTGAGAACTGATTTATTTATTTAGGATGAGTCCATATATTGAATAGAAAATAATTAGCATCAGCTTAGGGCTTTCCAATGGTTTATTTTTCATAAAAATATGTGCACTTTCTTAAAAAACATATAAAAAAAAGAAGAAGATGTGCAGTGTAAGGTATGGATTTCTTTTGTTATGGGTTACAGTGGCAAATTGAAAGAAGCCCTTCTGAACTCAAAAGGAAACTAAAATGACAGCAATTTAAAGTTTTTCTGGCTTCAGGTGTGTCAATGACCTCAGTCAAACTTGTCTGAGATCTGATCTTTTGCTCACTTAATTCAGCCTTCAGCTTTCATGTCATAAAACCAGAGATGCAAAAATACCACTGTCTGTTTCCAAATTCCACAACACCTGGTGTGGTATTTTACAAAGCACAAGGTGTTTTATTTCCCTCCAACCCCAATGACACATAAATAGAATCATTGAATGATTTAGGTTGGAAGGGACCTTAAAGATCACTTATTTCTAACCTCTCTGGTTTTGGCAGGGACACTTTCCACTAGACTAGGCTCAAAGCCTCATCCATCCTGGTCTTGAATGATTCCAGGGATGAGGCATCCACTCCTCTGTTCCTGTTCCAGTGCCTCACCACCCTCAGAGTCAAAAATTTCTTCCTGATATCTCTTCTGGTTTGAAGCCATTACAGCTTGTCCTATCATTACTCTCCCTGATTAAGTCACACAATCACAAAATGATAGGGGTTGAAAGGGACATCTGGAGATTATCTAATCCAACCCCCCTGCCAGAGCAGGTTCACCTAGAGAGGTTGCATAGGATGGTGTCCAAGAGGGTTTGAATGTCTCCACCACCTCTCTAGGCAGCCTGTTCCAGGGTTCTGCCACCCTTAAAGTAAAGATGAAGCTTCCTATGTTACCTCTTGTTCTGTCACTGGACTTCCCTCTCCAGCTTCCCTGCAGGACCCCTTCAGATACTGGAAGGCCACTGTAAGGTCTCTGCAGAGCCTTCTCTTCTCCAGCCTGAACAACCCCATTAAAAAATATGTTTTCAGGGTTAATTCTGAATATGGCACATTCTCTCTGCCGTTCTATACTGCGTTTTCATAGCTAGGCTTTGCTGCCTGCACAGACTGAAAACTGTTAAAACCATACAGTGCTTCAAAACAAGCAGGTGTCAAAAAGAAAGCTCTCTTCTAAGTATCCCCCTTGCTGCTGGCAGCCATTATTTACAGTTACAAAGCAGATCATTTAAACCTTGTCTAGCTGTCTCCCACATTTCTAAAGCTTCTCCTTCCTGATGGAGCTTTAGCTTTAGCTGTCCTATTCTTTCACTCAGGTATTCTCTTCGCATTACTCCTGTTAACATACCTTGTTGAGAAATCACTCAGGGCCAAAGCCTGTGACAGAGCTCTGCTGCTGTCAGTGCCTGTGTCCTAACTGATCGGCAATGGGTTAGAAGAGTTCCATGAGCTCCTGTGACACAGCACAGCCACCAGCAGCCACTGGCAGCCAAGGTCTTCTCCATCTCTGGCTTGTTAATCATAGGTACGGAAAGGACTGCAGATATATCTTTTGAAGCTGATTTGATGAAGTAGCACATGATATGTTCCCTGACATTGGGGACACTGAACTGACACTGAGGTTTGCAGTTGCACTCTGCCATATTATGTGGTTATTAAATATTTTGGTGCAGGTGTCACAGCACGTAACCAGGAGACAAGATGGACATTGAGACCAAACTATTTGAAATAGCACCCAGCCCTCTGCACAGGGCCAAGCTGCTGTGTCTGCATGCAGTCCTTGATCCCCATTTATTTGGACTGGGGAACTTACTGAATTTACTGAAGGATGTTTGGGCTCCTTCTCTGCTCCCACCCAAATGGGTTTTTTTGGTGTTGTGGGTTTTTTTTGTTTGTTTGGTTGGTTGGTTTGGGTTTGGGTTTTGTTGTTGTTGTTATTTTTAACAAGAGACAACAGAAGGATGGCAAGTACTCAATTCTTGTAATGACATTTAGGGAAGGAAGAATCAGGCTACAAACCAAGAATGGGGTGTTCGGGTGAAAATTTATCTGTCCTGTGATGATACCAACAACATCATTGTTGGGAGTAAATACACAGACCATTACCAAGTTAGTTTGTAACTTTTTACTCTTTATAATACAAAATTTTGAGTTTCTAATACTTGGTATGTGATGTAACTCCAAAATTATTTTGTTGACCTCAGTTCTGGGGGACTGTGTCAGATGCTAATTTTACATAAACTTGTTGCTTTTTTGAAAACTTAGGGGTGAATCCTATGCTGGCAGAACTGATGGCTTTGCACAAAGTAGTGCAAATTATTTTGATTTTGCGCTGCCAATGAATGATGTACAGCAAAACTTAAATGTTATTCTAATCAGGTTGCAACACATTTGATGTATAGATCCAGTCTTCCATTTACACCACAGCATATATCATTGCTACATTTGTCCTCGTGTGAGTGCATATTTATATTTATAAATACATATGGACTGTAGTATATATACATGTGTATATATATATATACAATAACTCTCTTTAATACACACAAGTATATATAAATATATACATCTGAGTTTATATATAAAATTGGTGAGCTTTTGTGACCTACAGTAAAGAATTACAAATTAGGTAGAGGATAAATGCAATTTTCTTTTTTTTCTTCTTTTTCTAGAATGGGTAACATATCCTGTGAATGGAACTAAAGTAAAGAATAATTTGCAGCACAGAAAGGAAATGGTTTTGATGTTTATGAATCACTACTGTCAAATTTATACAAGTAAAATACAGTACACTGGATATATATTTACAGCAGCCCCCTTCATGTTTAAAACATTCTAGAGAGCTTAACAAGTGATAACCTACGATAAAACTACTGTTGGGTCAAAGAATGAATTAAACAAGTGTTGCCTTTAGTCTTGACATGAAAGCATTTACAGACCCAATGTTCTAAATCTCTGCTGGCAGAATATTCGGAGGTGGAAAACGAAAAGCACTTAAGATGCACATGCACTTTCAGCTATGGATTTATAATGATATTCCTGTAAAGCATTTGTAATACACAAAACCTGACTTGGGCAGTAAGGAAGTAATACCTCAGCTGGATATGTAGGGCCTGAAATTTAGATTAGCACCTGAAATACTTTTAAGAGCTAACAAAAGCCTGAGAATATATCACCTTCTGGGTGACCGACAGCAGTAGCAGCTGACTTACTGACCATTCCCATCCCCTCACTGTTTTCTTAATTTCACACAACTCCAAGTTTTTTCTTGCTTACATTTTGCAGGTACTTCATGATTATGCAACTGTTGGGCTGAAAGCTCCTAAATGGAGCTCCTAAATCACTGTCATAATGGCTACAGAGTTTGTCTAAGAAACTATTTCCCTTCTGTCCTGAGTGAATCAGGACAAACCAGGGGAGAGGTGAATTTGCCCTCTGTGGCCAGTCACTGAATTTGGCTAAGTAGCTTGTTGGGTTGCTTTCATGATATGGAAACCTGTCACACAAGATTCAGAGAGCGGGTAAGATGTGGGTGGATGCTCCTTCCCAAATAACATCAAAAAGCTGATGGATAGTTACGACTTGCATTTGTTCCTCAACTGATCCCAATCCAATCCATCTCTCTGGTGTGGACCATACTCCATCAGAGTCTTGGTCCATTATGTTGCATTGGAGTGAACCATTTGTCCCTTCTTGAATAGCACTGGTTCGTTTTTAAAAAGCCTCCAGGAAAACAAGGGGCTAACAACAAAGATAAAGCTTGAAATAGCCAAGACTCAGGTCCTGGACAGATGTCTTTCATCATTATAACTTTTTCATGTAAAATGCAGAAGACAGAGCCATAGACTAAATTGTCTTTGACCCAAATTTTATTTTGATGTACGTTCCTCCATTTTGAAACAAAGTGTTTCAGGAGAATTCCAATAAAGAATGAAAGTCACCGAAACAGTAAGAAAGTGGATTTTAGGTGTTTAACTCCAGAATTTCTACTGAAATTTCCCCTGCTGCCATCACTCCATCAGTGTCTTTCATTTTGTTTTCATTGACATAAACTCTAGAGATGCCCAGGATTCTGTTTTCCTGATGACATAAAAGCGCCTTTTGTCTGAACATTTTCAATCTAATAAAAGTCTAAAAATCATGCAGAGCAATACTTGTTATGGAGTACAGCTCAGCTGCAGGGGCAGGATGAAACACCACACAAAAGGGACAACCCCCTGTATTTCCTAGGAGAGCCTGCTGGTTCAGAAATGGCAGGCAGGGTCTCTGTGCCCTCTGCAACCTGCCAGGGTTCAAGGACATGTCTCCACACAGTGGAAGGGATCTTAATCTTGGCAAGACAGGCTAGCCCAAGCAGATAATCTCTCCACTGCATCTGCACAGGAAAAAGAATATGGAAACTGTGGGATGAGAGACAAATGAAATGGCAGGAGGGCTCGAGCAGTTGGGGCAATCACCTGCGTTCCTGGAGGTGTCAGGAGTTCAGGCCCTCACCCACCAAGGATGACAACTTACCCACTACCTTTGAACAAAACATTGTTTTTGACAAATCCATTCCTTTGCATAGTCCTTGCTGACATGCCCAGATCTCTGAGGTGAAATAGCACCTTTACTCGTCACGCCTTTTCATTTTACATTTGTAAATGGCTTTTAGGGTGCTTATCTGGAGAGGAGGTGCTTGCCCAGGGGCTGGCAGCTGATTGTGGTACCTCGTTAGCAGTGCATGCTGTGAAGGGGCCTCATGCCAAGGAGCTCACCTCTCGGCTGTGTGAGAGCACATCCCCTCCTCAGTCACCACGCTGAACCTCCCTGTACGTAAAACTGCTTCAAAGACTGCTCCTAATATGTGCCAGAGGTTAATTCCAGAAATCAGGAAAGCTAATGTTTTGTTTGAAAACAAACACAATATATGTTTGTACTGGAAGTTGTAAACAAGGAGGCATGCTGGGTAGGTAGCCTCAAGCTAGCAGAATTTTTTAAAAATCCTGAGACTTTTCTTTACATTATTTATAGGCTGGAGAAGATTCATTGTTTGTGAAACAACAGGCAGCCCTTGTGCTACATCTATTGACACAGTGAAACCTTCTTGGATTGAAATTTGCTTTGATATCCTGTAGAGATTTCCTCCTAAAGTCTGCGTTTCTTAAATACGCTGTGCTCAAGCTCTTCCTTTCTCCCACATGCGCGCTCTCTTGCTGTGCCTTGTGCATTGCGTACAACACTTCACAGTGAACTGAACATGTGGTGGGAGAGAATTATCAAGGGTGTATAATATCTTTAAAGAGCAAATTAGGAAAACATTGGTTCTTATTAACTCAAATAAAAGCAAATTTCACAAAGGCGTTAGCGAAGAGTGAAATAACTATTATGTACACAAAGTTAGTGTGTTCTCTGTGGAACCCAACATAAGATACTACTTTTATAATATTATCAGAAAGAAGGGAACAAAGCAAGAAAAAATACCAAAAGACTGATTCCTCCTCCAGGAAAACAAGACAACACAGTGTGTCCAAAGAGAATAGTCTGTACTCACTGACATCCTTTCTCCTTAGTGGCAACGTGGGAGCAGACAGCAAAGACTCAGTGGGCCAAATTCCATTGCATGTAACTCCTCTGAAATCCAAGATAGTACACCAGAAATTAATACAGCCCCTATCACACTCAAAACTGGTTCTGCATTTTATTTATTGCTATTTATTGAACTGCAGTAGCCCCTAGAGGCTCTCAGTAGGACTGCTGTCCCGTTGTGCTCCAAGAGCTAACAGAAAAGGACAATGATGGGACACTTGGGCACACATTTTGATTTCACTGGGGTCTGGCGCAAGCTCAGAATTCATCTTCTGTAGTTCCTTTACAGAGATCAGCTCCACGTCCTTCTTCTTTATGTATGTATTACTGAGTGAGATCCTCTAATAGACAGCCCTCAAAGTTAGTGGAATTACTACTACACACAGTTTGCTGTTGTCTGCACCAACTCATCCTCACCTGTTGCAAGCAATAATTCATTTCCCAGAGAGAAACATTGTCCCTGCTATGTTGTAGGTGGCTTCAGAGCAGAGATCTTCTATTAGCTGATCCCAAGAACAATAGAGGAAAAGCAAAAAAAAAAAAAAAAAAAAAAAAAAAAAAAAAAAAAAAGTAAAAGTTAGCAGTACAGCTGTCAGAAAAGCACTGGGATACTCAAACGGGAGCTTCAGTCGTTCCCCCTGGGCTCGGAAGAATGATGTCTTGTCATGTGGAGCCGTTAAGAGAAAAGTAATTAAAAGATAAAGAAAAAAAAAAAGAGACCTGTAGGAGTACTCTTTCTAAAACAGATGTTTTAAATTGCTAAAAACTGTTTTGCTTTATTTGGAGAGAAAGGAGAGAAAACTCTCCTCCTTTTTTGTTTTTGTTTTGTGGTGTTTTTTTTTTTTCTTCTTTTCCCTAGCCTAAGTCTTCAAGCTATAATGTTGCCAGAGAAAGTAGTTTCACTACTAAATAGTCTTTGTAAGATATGAAGATATCACTACATGCCACAGTGACAAGCAAAGGATAGAAATAGATGTGACAGTAATGCTGGACTCCTGCCCACTAAACATGTAGGAAAACAGCCTCTGGTGCAGCTCATACTGGCTAAAAGACAATTTATCTTGCTCAGCACACTGTTGAGTCCTAAATCCACTTTGTGCACCACTGTAAGTGGTCTGAATATGGCTCTTCTGCCCATGGTATCTTGACATGTTTTGATTTTTGCGCTACATTTCTTTTAAGGATCCTAAATTGTTTTGCAAATGGTATAAATCTCATTAAGGTCTTGCAAAACCAGTAAATATATTTTAAATTACTTACAATGCAAACATTGAAGGCATCTTTGCTTCTGTCACTTGATTTATCACAGAGGTAGATGTGCTGTAATATGTTTGAAATCCAAAGGTGGTTTGACATTCCAGAGCAACACTACTCAACCAATTGGGAAAGTACGTGCATCACAAAATCGCATGTGTCAAAAGGACAGCAAAAAAAGCTCTTGGTTTCAGAAGACAATCTTCAAAACCAAAAATGACCTGTAACAACAAGTCTTTCTGACTATTCCAATTTGTTTAAAAGAATCAAGAGATCTTGGCAAAAATCTTAGTTTTCTCCATGATCCAAAGACTGAGCCTTTTAGCACATGACAGTGTCCTGATTCAAAGGGGTTAGAGCTTCCTAGTCACCTGCCGACATCAGTTCTAATGAGTTTTCCTCAGTAACTTCTTCTATTGCACATCTTGATTTATCAATATCTACTGAGGCTGGATGGAGCTCATGCCTCAAGATATTCTGTTTTGGCAATTTAGCACCAATTCCTCTGCTGACATGAGGTCCTCAGAGGCAGATGTAGAAGGCATCTCTTTGTATCATCTTTTGATCAGTAGCAAGCCAAGACTGGTTTCTGCTCCTCAAAGATAGTGAAAGGAGACAATATGACAACAGGAATGGGAAGGAAAAATCATCCAAGCACATCCATAGGAAGGTTGTAGCTAATGAGGAGAAAGTGGGGAAAAAAAGCCTTGAAGAGCACAATCTGACTGAGCAGTGTTTGTTAGTGCATCACTACTGCGGGTGCAAAATAGACACTTAGGAAATTAAGGAGACAGAATATAAAGTACTTATAGCCACTTTTTTTTCTTTTTTAATTTCTTTTTCTGTAGCTTTCTTTTCCTTTTAGTAACAGAAACTCAAATGAACTCATTATTTGTCAGTTTAGCTCTCTTGTGGAAACTGTGGCCTGCCGTGAGCGGGCAGGAACTCTGGATGTCCCCTGGGGATTCCTCCCAGGGTACCTGCATAGCTCCCAGCACCAAATTCAGCCCAGCAGGAGAGGGGGGCAGGAACCCCCACCTTTCTACTAGGGGGCCAGACCATTCTGCTAGATGTGAAAGGGAGCATTCACACTGCCTGGTAAGGATGTTCTTTGTGTATGTGTTGCATAAAGCCCACTGTGCCTGCTCAGTGACCAAATTTCATACCTTGAGCCACTGGGCTCAGTCAGGCATTTATTCTTGCTGAGAATATGATTATTCAGCTTTTCCTCAGGCCTGACCTAAAGACCCCCTACACAAAGGTAGGGGATCAAGGTAGGAAATGCTCATAGATTTCACATATCTGAACTGGAGCATAATACAAAATAATGCAGAAGGGAAGCTGTACAAATAATTATTTCTCATGTCGATGTGTGCAATAGATGCCTAATATTTTTGTAACTCAGAAAAGATGCTCCAGAGTGCTATTAATAATGACAGCACTGCGTTGTTAGGTAGATGAAGCTCCAGGCCAAAGACATAAATAGTGTAGTTCATACTACAGTTTTGTGGAACAAAAACCCCTCTATACTGCTGACTTAATTTTTACATCCTCTAGATCCAGGATCATTTGGGTTACCCTTCTGCCTGGTATGGCCAATATAAGTTTAGCAACAGCAGTCACAATGTACTTAGGGATGTAGGGACAACATTAGGATCTTCAATCTCTGGATTCTTTCTCGTGTACTTCCCATAGAAGGAAATCTGGCTTGACATAGTTTTTGCATGTAAACTGAGAAAAAAATAAGTATCAGCGTCCCACCAATACCCTAATGCTCACTGAGCTTCATAAATACAGTTCTTTCAAAGAGATGTTGTCAATGGGAGCAGAAACCATTTTCTTCAGTGTGTGCTTAGAACTAGCCAAGAACTAACAAAAAAAAATAGCCCCAGCAGCTGGTGAGCATTTGGGATCTGCATAGTTTCACACTTAGAAAGGGTTCCAAAACAGGTGGGCCACCGCAACTTGAACTTGAGAGCAGTGTGCAGTATGTATTCATAAATACGTGTTTTCCTTGGGAGCTTCAATTTTCTCTCAGCTCAGGCTGTGTAGCTAGTTTGCACAATGCAATTAGCAGAATTTGTTGCTGCAATAGGAGTTTGCAGTAGTGGTTCAATAAGTATGTCTGAGCCACAATCGAACCTAATTCATTTTTTCCTAACTGTATGGACTTTTCAATGCTTGTGTGAGTAAAGGATTGTAAAAATCCTTTCTTTTTTGGTCATCACTAAAGTAAAAACTCTGCCTATGAGTACTCTATGAATGCTTGTTGTAAAAGCAGTAGCCATTTTACATTATCACTTCTAGAAAAGAATTTGACTTTCCAGAATGAGAGAATGCAACACATGCCAATCATGGATTTTATTCGGGTTAGCATCTTCAGCAATGAAGTAGTGGGTGTAATCCTTAGAGATGGGCTCTACCATTTTAATCAAATCAGTAGAGTAGTGAGATTCTGTGTGTAGGCAAGCAATAAAATAAATTTTGAGAGCCTGTTCTGAGCTATGTCATTCCTACATTCTTACTTTATACTTTCTTTCATAACTTCCATGAGTTAGGTTGAGTTATAATCTAATGTTAACTTAGATGAAGGCAGAGTTTGCAAGCGGTGCATGCAAAGGGGGATTTGTACACTTCAGGAGGATACTCTGTAGCTCAGATCCATTCCCTCACTTCTGACTTGTAAATAGCAAAAGTATCTGTTATTCAGTTTTCAAAGACAGCAAAATTTGTCAGCCTGTCACACTCCGTAAGTTGGCTGTTATAGGAACTTCTGAAACAACCTATCTTCCCTTCATGACTAGCAAATAACAACTATCAAAAACTAAGCGCTTGTCTTTTATGTTCTTTGGGAAACAAGAAAGGAAGAACAAAAACTTTGAAAGTAAGCCTCTTCCATGGAGATTCTTATATTCTTGCAAACCTTTGGAATATCACTTTATTCTGGTTTCATTTGCTATATCACCATTAGCCTGTGTTCTGGGTAGCATGGTTAAGTTATTGTGATTGCTATAGTTAAATTATTAATGTTGCCTTGGTTGCTAATCTAGTGCTGACTGCTTGTTACCTTGGATTGTGTGGCTGGTTACAGTTCAATGCCTTTTGTCCCTGTCTTCCCAGGGTACTATCTCTAACCAATTACCAAGTTTAATGCTTTCTTGTTATTCTCTCTAGTTATTAAGCAGCTCTCTCAGCTTTTCCTTTGGTGTCACAGTGACAGCACTAATAAAAACTGGATTGGACCCGGAATATGAAAGCTATATTTCTATCCATGGAGCAAGCCCAGCTCAGCCTGCAGGAAAGTAGGCTTCCCTGCTTAGACATGTCACAGCTTGGCTGAGATGCTGAAGTAGACTAATTAATGCTATTTCTGTTACTGTCACCTACACCCAGGGAGGTAAACTCATACCACAAGGCTGAATTCATGCTATCAACTTTTCCTTGTTCCCATGCAGGCCCTCTGGATTTGAACCAGCAGCCCTCAACTGACTCTATAGCCTGTACAAATTCCTGGAGCTATCTACTGCCTTTGCCATGGATTGTTTCAACAGTGTCCAAAATAAGTCAATAAACCAGTGGACAGAGCCAGCTGGGAACTGAAATTTTTGTTTGCAAGCTATTCTGCATTTCAATAATTCTAGTTCCCAGTTAGAATAAAAGCTATTCCTAAAAATAACACTTTCTGCAATTGCCAATTCCTAAAAAATATATCAGTAAAAAATCATTTTAAAATATTTTGCTCTGAAACATTTCACTTTAGTTTTATATGGCAGTTGTAATAGTACATATTTAATATGCCTATTATCATACAAAGATAATATATAGCAATCATTTACAATACTTTAAACAATGACTCAATATGAAATGCTCCAACGTTTTGAATTTTCCCTATAAAAAGTCAAAAATTGAACTTCTGCAAAATACTCTGATTTACATGAAACCACATTTTTAATGGAGAGTGGGTTATCATCTACTGCTTCCAATAGCTTACAGGAAATATCTTAACATATTTATTTGACATATCAGAATGCACTTAGATATTCATTTTTTTATATTGTGTGGATATGATCAAAATGGAATAGACTGATCCTGAAGTAATTTTCCTATACATGTACATACATATGCATTTCTTTATTTATCCACACATAGATAGATGTATTGCTGTAAAATTCTCATTGGATTTAGGTGGTTTTGCCCAGCTTCAATATTGAGGGAAAAGTTACTTTAGTGAAACCCCAAACTGGCTTGTTTTCTTTCCTAGCTTGTGATGTTATTTCCTGATATACTGGGGAAACAAAAATTGTCACCCTCTATCAGGGGTGACAGGTCAGCTGCAGTACCAGGAAGGAGGATAACCCCAATCTATCTGAGCAGAGACCACAAGGCTGCCCACCCACTAACATCTCTGCTGTCTCAGGACGCCACCACAAAGCAGCCTATGCCACCCCATTAGAGGCATCACTCTTCTTCTCACCATCTCACCTGTAATCTCCCAGATTGGTCTCTGGTTTACTCCTCTTGGCAGAAATCTTAGCAAGGGAAGGTTTTTTACCAAGTGGCAAGCCAGAGTGCTTTACTTCAGAGTTGGAGCTAACATGAAAACTAACAAAAGGCAGCAGACAGATGTATTGCCTCCAGCTACGAAGGCACTATAAAAGATCCACTGCTTGACATCTGTGTCCACTGGAAGTCCTTTGCTGCAGATGTCAGGTTTTCTTGGATCTTTGACAAGAGCGAAGACCTTTAAACTTGGCTGCCTCCTATGTCTTAAATGCATTTCCTGATGATTCTTGTCTCTCCAAGAATTTACTGCTTTATTAAGTGGTGATACCATCGATAAGTCAAGAAGCCCCTTGGTTTGGCTTTCTCTGTGGAGTGATTGTCATGTGAAATCTGCTACTTTCTGCAGCCTTGGCAGAACGACTTTCAATACTGGGGAGGAGCAAAGAGAACATTTACTTCTAGAGACACAGGAGCAGGGATTCATCTCAGAGGGAATATTTGTTTTGTCTACACCACAGAGAAGAGCCATGCTGAAAAAGATGGTTTACAAAGTACAACTCAATGAACAATGAATTAAGTTTTTCTCAGTGACAGGCAACAGCATATGATAGTCAGTATTCCCATCTACATTTACAGACCAGAACTAGGTCTGGGGAGCCATTCTGATGTCTGTGCCAAACAATGGGGAGAATTTCTCATCAGTGCCACAAGAGCATTGAACTGGGGGTCCTTGCTAGCCCATGCCATGCCAGGTCACCTCAGACAAGGCTAAACAAGAAGCCAGAGGATGGAGGAGGATGTCTTTGTCTCTTTGGTTTTTGAAAGAAGAATGGACTGAGCTTTACAACAGAAGAAATTGTTCCTATCCAAAAAAAAAAAAAAAAAAGGGATAGAACTCACTATATCAGGGCATTCAGCTGCATTTTGACTGAATTTTACAAGAAGTCTGAAGCAAAATTAAAGCATTTAATGACATTTCAAATGGAATCTTTAATTTAATTTTTACTCATTAAAACATTTTACTCATGAAAACACATGATTTATAGAATCATGCTGCCTGTTTTTGTCTGCTTAAATCAGTTTTTGTCTACTTACATCTTCCTTCCTTAAGTTTTGAATCTCTTCCCTGAGTTCAGCCAAATTTGACAAAGATACTGAGTCCTAAGAAATAATGAAGGCCCACCGATTTCTTGACTGTCCTCAGAACATTCTTTCAGTGGCTGTGCAGAAAGAGTGAGGCCCTGTCAGCAACTCTAGGAAGCAGAGGCAGCAACATGCATTCACCCACCACACATCAAAGAGTTCACAAAAGAAACCAATATTATATAACTTTCCAGCATTTGTAGGTTTTCCATCAGAGCTCCAAACAAGCACAAATTCAAATCCATAGGAAAACAGCCACACTAAATCTACAGTTTACAGAAGTGCTATTCCCCTTTTCATCATACATTTACACTTTTAATCCCTAAATGTATTACAAAAATAAAAGGCACATAATGATCCCCTTTCTCCACTTTCCTTTCTTTCTCAACTTAGTTTTTCAAAACTCACTCCAGGAATAAGTTTCCAAAAGTAAAAAGGGAGCACAAAGGTCTATAACTGATGCTTGCTAACTTTATTAGAATGCTTGTGAAAGTAGACTTAGTAAAAAATAAGATTTTATTTACAGTGCATTTTTTTTTTTAGTTTAGGAAAAAAAAAGCATTTCTAGAAGAAAAAGGAAGACAAAAATATTTAATTTCCAAAACAAAATCAGAGTGAAAAAATAAAACTAAAAGGTCAATATGAATTGTCTGATGTGAAAATAATTGAAAATATCTATGTTCTGCTCTTTTAAGCAACAAAACTGAAATGTGGACCAAGAATTTAGTTGTTAAATGAAGGCCTCATTTCCCATGCAAATGCAGAAACATCCCTTATAGTATATTTCATGTGATAGGCTGCTCTTTTTACATTAATCAGTGACACTTGAAATATGTGACTGCAACTTTCAATCTCTGAAGGCAGTTTGTTACAAGTAGGCATGTTGATAATGGCTAACCTGTATTTATATCCTAATTTTCAGTGCCCAAAAGGCACCTAAGTCTTTCCCTATAAGGAACACTTAAATACAGTTATTGGTTGCTAGCAGCTGTTTTGCCATTAACTTCTCTTGGGCCAAGAAGGCAGTGAAGATTTTAATTACACACGTCATTTGTGGAAAGTCTTCCCAGAGTCCAGCGAGATACATCTTGCTTATTAGAAATTTCATGTTTTTACATATCTGAATACAAGCCAATTTCCAACACCCACCCCATCCCTCCTCCTATGAGGATAGTCTATTCACTTTTGGGCCAAGGCAAGGACTGAGGTATTTAAATAATGGTATATCTAATTCCTGTTTTTCTGCTCTTCTATCATTTTTTCCACCCCCCTCCCCTACTCTCCTTAACCCGCTTCCCCCCCTCCAAGGAATAAGAATATCTATTTTCTTAAAGATAACCTCAGTTTTCTGAGACTAGCTAATCGGGATAACTCAGTGAGCTTGTTTTCTAGGAGATAACAAAGTGCACAGTGCAAATGGAATTGCTTTAACAGCTAGCAGGATCTGTGTGAAATTTTCCCCACTGTCTTAGCTGTTCTCAATATATGCCAAATCACAGTTTCAGATGGCAAAATAGATTCATCTCTTCAGACTTTGATTTGGCTGATACAGAACCCTGTCCTACCCAAAACCAAAGAATCCTTCCATAGTCTTATACAAATTCCAGAGAATTTGGATTTGCAGACTAAAACTGTACAAAGTTTCAGAAAAACAGGGTACATATCATTAAAAAAAATTGTCCTGTGCCAGCCAGCATAGCTCCAGCCAAGAACTGTTTTTTTGGAAAAGCAGTTGGTATGACCCATGGCTGGCACTCAGTAATCTCCCGCTCTGATGTTGCACTGGCAGAAGAAAAAAATTAAAATAAAAATTTAGATTCCTAAGTGCCAACTATAAGATGTTCATCTGTACAACCTGGGTATACTTCAGCCTTACAGATTTTATTAAAACTATTCTTTTAGAAGACATCTTCTGGTAGCCTGCTGCAGTGCCAACTATCAAGTGATGTCCTGTATGTGCCTTTCCACACACACGGCCTCATCTGCATCTCCTCTTCAGGATAACTTCAACACCCTGAACCACAGTTCCTTCCTGGGATCTGAAACTCCAGATCGGTGACGGGCAACATCAGTCCTCACACCACAGAGTGATTACTTGACTTTCAGGAAACCTGCACGATAAAGCATGCCCTATCTTTGCCAGCTGGTGGAGGGTGACTGGGAGTCAAACAGCTGCTCTAGGCCAAGATTATACCAACCTCCTCCAGACCAGTGAGGAAGAGTGGTGTCCCAGGGGCATGTCTAGACCCAACTGAGATCAGTCAACAGTTCTAACTGTCAACAAAGTAGTGTGGACTCCCCAGCAGTATATAGTCTTTAGTTCAGGGAGTGCCACCAGTGACTGTCTATGTAGATCCTGCAGAACCTCCCAGGTTCAGATGTGTCCCTTAAATGATAGGCATGTACCAGTCACATGACAGCACATACGAACAGCCCACACTGAGCTCCAGCAAGTCTATGAAGTTTTGCTCAGTCCTGTTGAGCTCTTTACTGGCTTTGAAACATGTGAGCTTCAGATTTCTAGGGTTTGGGTGGGTTTGCTTTTTTTCCAATTTTTGCAGTCCACATGGCCACAGAACATGTCCACATGTTCACCATCTCCATTTCAAGAAGATCATCACAGAACCCTCAAATAGCAGTGACTTTTAATTGCTACCTGTCTATATTGGATTTGAACTGATGACCCACGATGAAAGGAACCATTCCTGATCCCATTACCCATCTCCTGAATCCACCAGTCCCTGAAGAATGTGATTCATTAGATGAACTGCTTTTTTGCTGACTGTATTTTTACAACGCCTCATAATGTACATGAAATTACAATATTTTTCCCATTCTCACTGTATGTGTGTCAGACACTTACATATCTTCAGTTATTTTGTGAGCTAGCCTCATAGGAGTTGTGTAAATGGCATTATCAAAATTGCATCTCCCTGATTCATTATTTCCAATTTTATAAAATAGCTGACTTAGTGAAGACATTATCAAAGGGGTTTTTAAATAAACATGCTTAATCTTCTGGAGATTAAAAGAGATAGTATGGTATAGATGGTGACATATAATGATTATTTTACCCCAAAGCCATCAGAAATACAAAGTACAAGAAAAACACATCAAACAAATAGGCACAATAGAAAGCATTTCAATGAGAAGATAATCACACTGCAGGATTTGCTTCAACTCACTGGCCTAAATATCGCCCTATATGAAAAGTAAAATGAAAAAAGAATATTAAAAAAACAGATTTATACCCCCCAGTCTGCTTAAAGAAAATGAACTGCAACTAATATCTAAACTCATTTATTTTTAAATTAATTCCTAGGTTTTAAATTTGTCCAATAGAAAAAATTAAAATAATTTAAGAAGCTAGTGAGAAAAAAGCAAGGTGATCTATTTGTAGTGTGGTACAAATTGTTATTGATAAGAGTAAAATGATTAGGCAATGTGTCTCTAACCAGATATCAAGAAAATTACACTGCCTGTCTTATTATCTCAATTTTTTTTTCACAGAAAATATATGGTACATAGAAGAAACACATGGCCTGCAAGTGTGGAAATTCATGGGAAGCAGTGTAGACTCAGCTCTGTAGAAAAGGAATTAATTTAATAAATCGTAAATCCTTCTGCTATTCGTCCTGGCTGCAAAGGGTTGGCTGATGCAGAATAATGCCCAATTTTCATACACCGTGCTGGGCTATTAGATGTACAGATGCTATTAGGTTCTGTCCAGATTCTCGGTTGGTGTAACTGACATAAATCAACTGAAGTTAATTGAGCTATGCAGATTTACCCAGGTAGCTGGAAGAAAATCACATATTCATTTACAGCATGCCTGAGAAACCCGGAGAAGGGTATTTTAGGGCATATTGTGTTCTTTGAAGTTAGCAGTCTGATTAACTCTTTCCAGCAGGTGCAGCCTCTTTGTGACTAATGGTTTTTCCTCTGACTAAATATTTGCACTCGTACTCCATAGGGCCCAAGCTTTCTGCCAGATTTTCACTGAGAAAAGATCTCATTTCTACTGTGTAATTATTCTATTAATTAAGTTTTCACACGTTTCAGTCATGTGCACTGTGGCATTTCATCTGCCCTCAAATCATTCTACTGCTGGCAAGAGGCAAAGTAAGGAAAAAAATCAGGAATGATACCTGGATACAGGATTTTGCTAACAATTTTGGGTCATGTCTCACCAGCTGATCATCCACATGACCATCTGACTAGTGCATAGCCTAACTGGGCAATAGCCAAAGCCAGTGGTCCAAACAAGCCACAGAGCATACATGGTAGAAGGGAGAAGGGAAGAGCTTTGCTTGGCCTCTCTAGAGGACTGGGCCAAAATCTACTCCCCCTCTTCCTCCCTCCCCAAGTATTTTGGTTTAATAAATTTTGTTAAGGTAGCTTCAAGAGAAGCATGTCTATTCTCTCTCCTCCTCTACAACTCCAAACTCAAACCCACTCCTCTAATATTGTTTGCTTACCTGGCATTACAATAAAAGCCTCACCTCAGAAAAGGAGCTGCTCCACAGATTTTTTTACTAGTTGCCACCTGCGTACAGTAGATGCTGCATTCACACCAGCATCAGGAGAGGATGCTTGGAGCCATGGACAAAAGATTTCTACTGTTTGACTTCTTTCAGCCCAGGTTGTATGACAAATGCATTTTGTATCAGGCAGCGGTCAGGCTCACAGCTGATGCTGGAAAGGCAGCAGTTACAGGAACCATTACAAGCTCGTCTAATGCCATCTGTTCAACAGGTCTTGGCTAGTTAAGATGCCAGATTCATCTCTGCTGGGCTACAAGG